>MU389804.1:0-140396 GCA_022578765.1 Xylaria sp. FL0933
TAATATTATAAACTTAAAGCTTTTAATATTTAATAAATATAATATAATAATAATTTTTATTAATAATAATAAAAGTAAATTATTTTTTTTTAGTTATTTATATAAAACTATTATTTTAAAAACTAATATATTTATTTTTAATATAAGCTAAATTTTTATTATTATAGTTTTTAATAGTTAAAATATTATAAATATAAATATTAATTAATTAATTTGTTTAAATATAATTATTATTAGTTTAAATGCAGTAATAATTAATATTATTATAATAAATATTAATATTATTATTTTTATAGCTATTAATGCTATAATAATAAATATTGCTGTTATTACTTTTATAATTATTAATATTTTTTATAAAATTATTTTTAAAGCAAATATTGCTAGCTTTAATAAAAATATTAGCGTTAGCGTTAATTTTTTTTTTTTTTAATTTATTGCTTAAGTTTTTTTTTTTTATTTATATTATTATAATATTTCTTGCTAGCGTTAATAATTAATTAGCTGCAACTAAAGTTTATTATTTAAATATATTAATATTTATTATTTATTAAAATATTTATAAAGTTTATAAATTTATATTTTAATTTTATATTTTTAATAGTATAATTTATTTAATTAATTTAATTTATAAGTTTAAATTATATTTTTTAAAATAATTATTTATAAATAAATTTATATTTTATTATTTTATTAAATATTTTCGTAGTATTTTTATTAGCAAATTTATTTTATAAATTTTTTATTATATAGTTTTTATATATTAATATTTATACCGTGTTAAGTTTTATTAATTAAAAAACTATTAAAATATTATAAACTTTATATATATTTATAAAATATATATAATATATATAAAAGTTTTTAATTTATAAATAATAATAAAACTAATAATTATTAGTTTATAAAAAAAGTTTTTAAATATTTTTATTATTATATTAAATATACGTTAAATATAATAGTCGCTTTTAAATATTTAAAATATAAAATAAAATAAAAATTAAAAATTAATAATTAAAAAATAAAACTAAAAAAATAACTAAATATAAAAAATCGTAATTATTATATAAATATAAAAAATAAACTATTTTTAGCGCAATAGCTTAAAATCGATAAAATTATTATCGATAATATTAATTTTAAAACTAATAAAATTAATATTAATAATATTAATCTAGGTTAAATTAATAAAATTAATATTAACTAAAGCAATAAAATTATATTAAGCTTTTATATACGATAAATAAAGCGTATAACTAACGATAATAAAATAAATAAATGTAAAAAGCACAGCGCACACTTGGCTTTTTTTTAAGCTACTTTTTTTTATAATAAATATTGCCGCTTTATAGTTTTTTAGCTATTATTATATTATTTTTAGCTAAAACTATATTTATAGCTTTAATAATATTTATTAGCGTTTTTTTCTTTAAATTATTTAGTTAATTATTTACTTTAATTAAAATTTTTTTATTATTTTTTGCAAGCTTAGCTTTATTAATATAACTTAGCTGCGTAGCTATTATTATTTACGCTTAATTTTTAATTAAATTTATTGTCGTTAATATTAGCGCTTATTTAAAAACTTTTCGTAAAACTTCGTTTAAGTTATAATATATAAATAATCGGTTTTTTTTATTATTTTTTGCTGCTTTAACCGTTTATTTTTTATTAATTAATTCTACGGCAATTACTATATATTTTTTCTTAATTTATTTTACGTAAATATTTTAAATTATATATAATAGCTGCGTTTTTTTTATATTTCTTTAAAAAAAAAGTTTTTTTTTTACCTTGCTATTTAGTGCTAGCCGTAGTATAAATTTCAGCATTTTATTTATAATATTTTTTAAACCCGCGAGTTTTTTAGCAGTATAATTTTTATAAAAACGCTGCTAAGTCGTAGTTATATTAATAATAAATTTTAATTGCGCATTTATCGCGTTTTTAATAAATAAGTCGTTTATTATTATTAATAAAATTCTTGCGTCGCTTGCTATTTATAGCATAAATATAACTTTTTTACTAAATATAATTTTTTTTTTTAAATTCAATAATCGTAATTATTTAATATTATTTTATAAGCTCGTAAAATTATAAATAAATTTTTTTTTTTTCGTTTAATTTAAATTATTTAATTAATTATTTATTTTAACTAAAATTTTTTTATTATTTTTTATAAGCCCGGCTTTATTAATATAACTTAATTATATAGTTATTATTATTTACGCTTAACTTTTAATTAAATTTATTATTATTAATATAAGCGCTTATTTAAAAACTTTTTATAAAGCTTTATTTAAATTATAGTATATAAATAATTAGTTTTTTTTATTATTTTTTACTGCTTTAACTATTTATTTTTTATTAATTAATTTTATAGTAATTGCTGCACGTTTTTTTTTAATTTATTTCGCGTAAATATTTTAAATTATATATAGCAGCTACGTTTTTTTTACGTTTTTTTAAAAAAAAAGTTTTTTTTTTATTTTATTATTTAATACTAGCTATAATATAAATTTTAACACTTTATTTATAGTATTTTTTAAACTCGCGAGCTTTTTAGCAATATATTTTTTATAAAAACGCTATTAAATTGCGGTTATATTAATAATAAGTCTCGGTTATATATTTATCACGTTTTTAATAAATAAATCGTTTATTATTATTAATAAAATTCTTGCGTCGTTTATTATTTACAGCATAAATACAACTTTTTTACTAAGTATAATTTTTTTTTTTAAATTTAATGATCGTAATTATTTAATATTATTTTATAAGCTTATAAAATTATAAATAAATTTTTAATTAGCTTTAATTTTTTATATTTTAGCTAATAAAAAAATCACTTTAATAATAAAACACCGGTAATATTAAAAAATATTTATTTAAATATTATTAATATAATAATTTTAATAATAAACTATAAATATTATTAAACTATATAATAAAAGCTAATAAAATACCGATTTATTAAACTAGCTATAAAAATAATTAACTTAAAAAAATAAAAATAAATAAAAATTAAATTAGCGTAAAGTTTAAAATACGTTAATTTTAAAAATATTATTTTTTTAATAAAAATCGTTGTGTAAATAATAGTGTAAGCGTTAAAAAATAATAAGCTAATAAATTTAATAATTAATTAAAAATATTATTAAATTATATAATAAAAGCTAAAAAAATATTAATTTATTAAAGTAGCTATAAAATTAATTAAACTAAAAAAATAAAAACTAATAAAAATTAAATTAATGTAAAGCTTAAAGTGCGTTAATTTTAAAAATTTTATTTATTAAATAATTAATTATAAATATTAAAAAATTATATAAAAAAACTAAAAAAATATTAACTTATTAAATAATTTATAAAATAAATTATAATAAAATTAATAAAAACGTATAAAAATTATATATATATAAAGCTTAAAATATATTAATTTTAAAAATATATATTTTTTAATAAAAATTATAAAGCGCGTAAATATTATAATTAAAAAAAACTAAAATTATTAAAAAAATTACGCGGCGTAAAAATAACTTTAAATAATTAAATAACTATAAATATATATATATTTATTAAACTTAATAAAATATAATAAACTAGCTAAAAAATAAATAATTAAAAAATTAAAAATATATTAATTATAAATATTATATTTTTATAATTTAAATTATAATATATAAATAATTTAATTAATATATAAAAATAAATAATATTAAAAAGTTAATAAATAGTAAAAAAATTAATTAATTAAAGTTTATTTATTTTTCGACTTTTTGCGGCTATAAAACCTAGCTAAAAATATTAGCGCTAAGCCGAAAATAATATTAATTAAAAAGTTTAACTACGTTAAATATAAATTTAATAAAAAAAAAATAAAAAAAAAGCGCGTAAAGCTTTAAATAAATTAAATTAAAGCATTAAAAGTGTTAATAATCTTAGGTGTAAAAATAGCTAAAAATTAAAAATGCAGGTAAATAAAAATAAAGGTTTATAAGTGGCTATAAATAAATTAAAATCTTCGGCTAATAGCTGCAACTAATTTTTTTTTATTAAAAAACTTTTATAAAAAATTTTTAAAAAATAAAAAAATTATTTAAATTATTTATAATTAATTATAAGAAATAATAATCGTTTATTTAATCTACGAAATAATTTAAATAGTTTTTTATTTGTTGTTTTGTTTTAATTAGTCAAGTTATCTGTTAGTTAGTCAAAATAATGTTTTGCTTGTGCGGAGCGCTAACTAACCTCCCCAACAGCGGGTTATAGGGACAGAGGAGTGCACCGTGCCTAGCAGGAGATATCAATAAATAAGACAAGATGGATGTCTCTTTCGCTGTATATGCTGGTAGTAAAGGATTGGAGTGTCCCGAATTGTTTCTGAATTACCTGTAAAAGTACTAATGTTTGTGCGCAACACACTTTCGGCTCACAAAGGACTCTATATCGCACTTGTGCCCTGAATTATACTAGTGAGCTCAACTGTGACCTAAGGAACCTGTCCTCATAATAGCCGCCTAGCCGCCTAGCCGCCCCTTAATCGCCCCCTTTTCTGCCGATTCTCCCATTCCTCTTCCCAACTGGGATCTCCGGCTTGCGAGCTTGATATCACCTTATTTCTCTTGCAATCTGAAGATACTGTATTGCAGGGAAAGTTGATGATCTATTGACTACTGAGCTACCTGGGTGTTTAGCTATAGTGTTGCGGCAGGCCGCCAGTGGCTAGGTTATGGAATAACGTAATGGTATGCTGGTAGTATATCAGTGGTATGCTGGTAACAGACTGCCCCATCCGATAGAGTTGCCAAACGTCCTCGTTTGGCGTTAGTCGAGTTGCAAGAAAAAGCTCAGGCCCAGCTCGAAGATAACTGCGTAGTGGCGCAACGTTCCCAGTCAGCAAGAGTAGCGAGGCAAACGGATAATGTGATCATATGCTGAGCCTACTGAGTGTAGTGCTTCCAACGCGGCGTATGGTCATGCGTGAACGCTCTGTAGGAGGATTGGCGTAGCGATCATCGGGGAGGAAAAGGGAAAATTTTATAAAAAATCTTGAAAATATTTTTTTTTCAAAAGTATCTAGAGCACCGAGCCTAAAACTAAGCAACAGGCGGCTAACGGCCGGCGTACATAGCCTAGAGGCACAACATGTGGGAGAGACTGAAAGAACGTCTGGTATGAAATTATTACCTGTAGGCGCGAATATAACGTACAATTCAAGGAGCGAATAATAAATGTAAGAATGTCTGATATAGAATCATTGCCCGTGTGCTGTAAAAGAGAATACTGTGAGGAGTGCATCACCAACCCTAGGTGCGTGTTCTTTTCCCGGGGAAATGAGATTTTGCTGTCTTGGATTATAGGGTGGTGGGCAACGTCTTAGACACGAGTGACTCCAGCATGATTCTCCTATAAGTACCTTACATGAGCCAGTGACGAATAACCATAGAACGCTAGTGAGAATCAACCTTCACCTCACTCATATATGCCTCCTCTGGCCATAGCGCCATCTACTCCTCCATCAACAAGAGCCGCGCCCGGCTCTCTCCAAATACCGCCTTAGTATCTGAGCCTGGGCTTTAATCTTACCAATCTGTATCGCCAGCATTTATATCTGTGTGATCTAAGCTTTATCATCTCTGTTTTAAGGCCAGAATTCTCTGTCTGAGCTATATCTACAATTTGCCTGAGTTTATTGTTCTCAGCTCGGATTTCATCCAGCTCTTTCTCGGGAGCATTTACCAGACCCTCATGTTTTCGAAGCTGACGGTGCGGTCTATCAATGTCAGATTAACGCATAATATCTCGGGGAACTGTCATCCTGCCATTTGAGGTAGACATAGTCGGGGTCGCCAGTGAGGATAAGTTGTCAAGAGCTTCTGGGACTTACGATATACTTCTCGATGTTCCAATACAGGCTTCGACTAGCCTTCGGTTGTCCGGTGAGAAAGCAACATTGGGTTTCTAGCCGCAGTCCTGATGTACAATCATAGGAGTGGCTGAGATACCAAGATTTCGGCTTCCTCTTATTGTAATAGCATAATAAGTGTTCATTCACATAGTTAGTTAGGTTTCTCTTTACATCACCAATTAAAGGATCATGATCAGCAGAGATGAAATGTTGAAATACTTGATTACTCTTATTGGAATGTTTCTTATAGGGTATAAACATCAAACAATACATACAGCGAGTAAAATCTCTAGAGCCAACTGGATCACATAATATTGAACTTCCACTTACCTGTCTCGCATATCAGCCTTTATAGCCGTAATGCGCCCAGGGTATCGCGCACAAGAACTTACAACAAGGACAATTTTCCAGGCACCCTTCTCAAACGAGAAGGGCGCTTCGCCGGCCCAGGCCGTAGTATAATCGGCAACTCAATACCGTCCGGCCCAATGTCCAGAAATTGCACCCCAGACCCTCCGTCAACAACACCATCCCGAAAAGTAGAGGCCGAAGACCCCTTCCGCGAAGCAGTGGTACCTGACTGATCTAGCTTCCTTAACAGCCGCTTCGCCTCATCCTGCGAATTCGTCCCAGCGCCCTTCAACCCAGCGAAGTTCGAGGTCTTCGACGCCGCCGCCTTTTTATACGCGGCCCGCGCTTCCTCGATGCAATTCAGCGCGAGCAAGATATGGCCCTTGTAGAGATAACACGTCGCGAGCGGCGCGAGTAACGGATCGCAGGCGTCGGGGTCAGTCGCTATGAAGAGGGCTTTGTTGATCTGTGTGAGCGCCTCGCTGTAATCGTGCGGCGAGGGCTCAGGGGCTGCGTTTGCTCGTGCTATTAGGGCGCCTGCGCCTAGGACGAGAGAGCGGACTTGGCGCAGGGCGGCAAATTTTTCGCAGACGGTTAGGTCGAAGGCTTTGAAATGAAGCGCCATTTTTGCGAAGTGAGGCTTAATGAGAGAATTTGAAGATATTTTGAAAAGTGACTTGTATGGAAGTAGAGTGGCAGCGACGGTAGGATCCTCGATCAACGAAAGATGCCTAGGGGGTGCTGAACCTAGCTATACATTTGACTGCACGTGGTGGTTATGAGTTTAAATATAGATCAATTGCGTTGTCTTCTTTAAACACTGAAGCCTATTGTTTCGCACCTTTCGGGCCCTGTGAATAAGAAAGTCAGGGAGAAGAAAACAACAATAGAGATGAGAAACAAAGAAATACTCTTGTATAAGCTAGAAGTAAGTCCGGGCTCTACGTCACAGTTTCTTTGTCTTATCGAGCGGCTTCGTTGCAACTCTGCATATGTTTTCTCAATACCCGGGTGGCCTACTGCACTTTGCCCAGGGAAAAGGGTCGGCTCGGAGCGTGCGTTACACATTGAGTTCAGCGAGGATGGAATGAGTTTGCGCTATGTAGTATTATAGTTGATGTATTCGTTAAAGGTGACGCAGTCGCTGTGCTTTAAATAGCAGGGATGATAGATGACTGATTATGTTTTAATCGAATACTCGCGCGAAAGCAACAATATACTGACTGCTACTCTACACTACTTCGCGAGCTCTCCTCTTAGTATAGGATGAATTAATACGTGACAGTTCGGCGGAAGTGATCGGCAGCACCGTTCCGTGTCGCGGACTCGTAGGCAGCCGAAAAGAACTAGAGATCTTCCAGCTAGGCTTCGAGATATCCGCCGTCTCGAGCGGGATGTACCCCCGACTCGTATACTCATCAACAAAGAGATAGAACTTATCGCCGTTGACATCCTCCGGATTCGACTTGAAAATCGTCGGTCCCTCGATAGCGCTGGTGCCCGCGCTCTTCCCAATACACGTCGCTATCGCCTCCCACGAATCCAGCTGCGCCGTCAACATCCCGCTGCTCTCCTCAATGATATCCGCGCAACCAGTAACGGCGCCATCGTCTTTTGTAAAGCGGTAATACACACCCTCGTACTCAAGTACCGTAGAATCAATACGCGACATCCCCGCATCTTGCCAGATCTGCGCCTCGCTAAACGTGACGAAGTCCTTCGTCGTCGCGTACATCATGCGGTTGTACGATGCACCGGTGTGCTTTGCATCATCCTCCGCGTACAGCGACGACGCCCAGAAGACGACGTATTCGCCAAGGCTGGCATCGTAGTACGCCTCCGGCGCCCAGGTATTACCTGCCGTCGCGGGCGACACGAGCACATGCCGCTGCGCCGACCACGTAACGAGGTCTGCCGTCTCCCAGATCTCGAGGTATCTACTCCCCGTGCGCACGGAAGAATCCCAGGACGTGCCGGACCCGATCGAGAGATCGGTGGCGAGGACGAAGAATTTAGATCCGTCGTGGGAGCGCATGATGAAAGGATCTCGGAGACCTTTCGTGCCGGCTGTGGAGGTGAGGATTGGTTGCCCACCGTTGAGCTCAACCCAGTTTAGCGCGTCGTTCCCATTGCTCGCCGCGATGTAGATGTTCTCGCCGGCTTTGGTGTCTCCCGTGAAATAAAGGAACGCATAGCCCTCGTATGCATCAACTGCACTGGATCTGGGCACAAGGGGTCTTGACTGAGGGATAGCGCTCGCACTGACGTATAAGCAGCTTAAGGCCACTGATATGGCGCGAAGACGCATTTTGGTGCAAGTTTATGATATAGATCTGATTGATTATCAACCTTTAAGCCTGAGCAATGAGGCCGAATGTCTAGACTATATAGGTATCATCAGTGATGTGTTATCTGGTTCTTTCCCGGGGCACCTCGAAGCGCTCCGTCCGCGTTTATCACATCATGTGTAGTTCTACTTATACAACGTGTTCCTCGTGTCATGAAGAGAACCCACCTATGATAAGACATCATGATGGAATTGAAGTCAACTGTGGAGAGCATCCGGCATAGTTGCTTCCGGGCACTGAGCTCTTGGTACCTAGGTAGCGAGCTGATGCGGGGGAATGCGACGCTGAAGGAAGATCAATCTTGCCGACACGGCCCTGAAAAAAATCTGGGGATGTACTACGCGCACCAATGACCAGAACAAATTGGTCGTTAATACATTGAGGATCTGGAAATGGTATCTGAATTTGCGGAACTTTCATTAAGCTAGTAAGCCTTTCAATTGAGGACGTATGGTATTATTCTTCATATAGGGTATTTAACTGATTCATTGCTGGGCCGCCTCTTATTTCACCTCTTATACTGTACTCTCTTCATCAACCTTCTCATTAATAACGCCCCGTCCAATCCCATATACTCCAATGCGTTGGCGGTATCATAAATAGCAATTGTATATAATGAAATAGAGGCCTCCATTAACTTTTGTTGCTCGTTTAACTCCCCGTCCTCCTAGATAGTGTTCGTCGCTCGTGAGTCGCCGTTCATAACTTGCTCAGAAGGTTTCGATATTGAAGTTAGACCATGTCGTCACCTGCGCGCTGGCCACTGGGAACAGCCTTGCGAGGAATGCCGGGACCTGCAGCACCCGAACTGTACATGCCGTGGCCATTGCTGGGATACTTGTCGCCGTAAGTGGATGGGCCGCCTACTCCCCACCCAACTTTCCGAGTGAACACGGCGTCCGCAAGCTCGCCGTCGGCGGTGTACATGCAAGCCTGGCTGCGGTTCAGGGGAATGTGGTTGAAGCGCCAATCCCAGATGGCGGCGTAGCACATTCTGTATGCGGTGAATGCCATCATGGTGCCAATGATCGCTCCAGCGAATACATCGTACCCTGTAAATGAGACTGTTAGTGATCAAGTTCGGGGTGAAAACGTCACTCAGTAAGGGGAGAGAATACTTACAGTTGTGAAACTCATCAATGGTGAGAGCACCACCAATGAGAACAGCGCCAAGGATGGGAATGTAGATCACGATCAGCTTCCACATGGGGGCGTGGTAGTTGGCGAAAACCTTCAGCTTCGCATTGAGGTACAGATAGAGGTACACAAATCCGGCGAATGCGGCGGTGGTATGTCCCGACGGGAAAGATTCAAGCGAGTCGTTGATCTCCTTGGGATCGCCCGTGCAGATTTCACGAGTGAAGTAGAGCTGTTTGAACCCAGCAGCATTGTAAGGCGATCCTTCAATGCCAGCGCCATTCTTCGCCAGGCTGATATCGGGCTTGCACACGTCGAGGAAGTGAGGGCGGAGACCACCGATGAGGAACTTGAGGAAGACCTGAAAGACGGCGGCGCCGATTAAAGAGTAGAGCAGGCCGATGATGCCGTTGTTGACGTCCCAGAAGGAGCGGACGCGGATTTGCATCACGAGGATCCCGATGATGGGGACGATGGCGGCTAGGAAGGCGGCCAACCAGATCGGAATGATTTCTTTTCGTAGGGGGTACGCGAATTGCGGATAAACGACCTCGCCGTCGGAGAAGGTGACTGCAAATGAACGTGTAGGGGCAGGAGGCGCTTCGTATATCTAGCACTAAGTTAGCTCATGTAAAGATTAATAGAAAGCCTCGAGTATCATAAAACATACACCCAGGCCGATAGCTCCCATAATGACAAACGTGAGAATATCAAGCCAGGTCACTTTCAGCCACTGGCCAAAGGATGGCCGGGTTGCCATACTGTAAGTGCTAGTGACATGGCGACTCCTCCTGGTGTCGTTCGTCTGGTGGTGGTTGGTGGCGGTGCCGTCGCGGCCTCGGCGGTTGAAGAACCCCATGGTTGAGGATGATGAAAGACAGAGTTTATTATTACGGTATCAACGATATCCTCTACAATGAGCCGGTATGTGTACCGGCACGATCCCGGGACTGGAGGACGCCGAGTGGGAGTAAGTGACGAGCAAGTGACGAGTGAACAGCGAAGTACTACTGAGAAACACGAAGGGGGCCAGCGCATATATATATTATCAGATCTCGCCTAATGTCGTACACGGACTTGCCCGCGTGGTGTTCGTCATCCCCATCTTCATTCGCGCTCATCATCGTACCTTGTATCCCATGTCTGGATGTGACGTCACGGTAAAGGGGCGGACTGAGTGCATACAACTCAGAGGCACGGCAGCGAATAGCTCATGAAACAACGGACGAGACATGGGTTGGACAGGGTTTTACTGTGCCGTCCTGCCGGCTCCGGGCTATTTTGTGCAACGCACTTGCATCCAATCGATTGGGTAAATCGAGATGCGAAGCTTGACTGAAGCTTGATACAGCGCTCTAGTATTGCTGCAGTATAGCTTCGGACTAACTGGGTTAGACGATGTGTTAGTCAGTAACGTCATGGAGCTCAAAAACTTGGCAGACTTGGCAACCCTTGTCTGCAAGGACTACCTAAAGCAGATCTTGGAGATTGAGTTACCTAATACGGTCCTGAACCAGTAAGAAGTAAATAGAGAGCCAGTGACGTGTGTCTGCCCGATTCGAGTTACAACGTTGCCGGTCTTTTCAATGTGAAACAATGTAGAACTTCAACGAGACTGTTCTATGTACTAGTGAATACCGGCATGTGTACAGAGAGTAGTGGTCTCGATAGCCACTCCCACAAAAGTCGTTTTGCGACAAGTTTGACGAGAAGTCCGCCGTTTAATTGCCCGGTAGCACAGAAATCATGCGATTTCGCCGCTTCTAACCCAAGCTGACACCAATGTGAGCATACATGTGCGGCTGCTGAACGCGATCATCGATGTCGTCCCGTGCACGGTGTCATTGTACCTGGGTAGAAACGGGCAGTCGTTCTAACAAAAGCCGACTCGTCTGCAATGTGCCAGCGTACATCACCAAAATCTATTACTTTTAAGGACAAAACAAACCTGAGTAAAAACAGGGAGAGTCCTTAAATATTTATTTAATTTGATTCCCATGTTTTTCCTGTTTTTCTTCGTTGTCTGACCGGCTCTTGAAGTAGTGGTGTTTTGGCGTTGTATATCTATCGGATGGGGTAGTTTCTTGTTGGACCGAACCCTGAAAAGGGTTTTATACCCTCCAATCTAAACCCAGAATGGCCTCTATCGGTTCCCCTCTTTGATTTTAAGAGCCTCCAAACATGATGGCACCATCCAAGCAACTTCATGGGTGCAATTTACGAGTGAGACGTGTCTTACTTAGGTAATCCTTATACTGACAACCTCACCAGCACGTGTAAACCTGTGTATGATATCGAGGATTCTTATTTCATACTTCCATAACAGTTCACACCTTGCATTGGCGCACCGACTATAGTTTTCAAGGGATCTACACTGACTGACTTACACTAGAGGGATAGGAATGGCAGGCGCTGTGACTTAAAAGCGGCGTTTTCCCTCATTCGCAGATGGGGTCTTGGGAAAGCTGACAGAAAACCCGCCTAGTCATGGCACCATGCATGGAGCTGAAAGTCTAGCCTGGGCGCACTCGGCTTGGCAGCCCTCTTGGACGCAGGGCAAACCCCGTCGTTAGGCATTTTTGAAGACGGATTTAGATCTGTCTGGGGCATTTGGCATTAGCAGATGGCTAGAAAGTGCGCAAACAACATGCGCGATCAACAAGTCTCGACACTAGTTAGACGGGATGAGGCGAGATAGATCATGGGGCGAGACTCGCCTCTACCGAGCTATGAAGTGTCACACTTGGCGCCGCGCTTTCGACACCGAACCTGTCAGATTTTCAGAGACACTTCGTTCAGCCGCAAAATGGGTTTGGTAAGCGGTCCGCGGGGGAGGCAACCCTTTATAAGTCATGCGGACGCCTCCTCGCGCATGAGTATTTTCATGTCTCTCGAGACAACTTGACATTTATACGGAAAGCTTCACGAGAGGACCAAAATGGCGTCTCAAGCAACACAAGGTTATATGCCACCTGTGACGAGCCAGCCTCATTCACAGACAGTCACGGCGTCCACTGCGGGAAACGATGGCCTCACTGCGGCATTCTCGAATCTGAATCTCGGCCAGCAGCCTTCAGCTCCACGGCAACCTCATCACGCGTCAACATTCCCGCTTAACCAGGGACACGGTCAGGGACCTCAACCGGTCTATAACCCTGCAACTCACGGTTTACCGTCACCGCCAATCTCGCATGGCTCAAAGCCGTCGGTTCACCAACAATATGTCGGATCAGTAGGCTCTTACAATCAAGCGACTGGGCAACCAGTCCCTCCACCACCGCAACAGAATGCGTATCCAACACCGGCACAAACGCCGGTGAGCACACCGTCACCACACCCGCCATATTCACCGGCGGCACACGCGACCAGCTCTCCAGCGCCCTCTAATCCACAGGCAATGTACATTGCGCCGTACAACCCAGCAGACCCCAGCAATGGCAAGCCTACCTTTGCACCCCCACCAACTGTCGCGACTTCTACCCCAGCTCCAGCGCAACCGGCGAAGACAAAAGGCGGCTTCTTTAGTAAAATGACCAAAGGCTCCATCGCCGGTAGGGGAGCAGGTCTAGTGAGTGGCCTGACGACCACGGCGTTTGCACATGAAGGGAAGGAGAAGCTTGAAGAGTGGACGAAGGAGAAGATCGACGGATGGTCGAAGCAGAAGATGGGATCGCTCGCAGGGGCAGTAGGCTTGTCTGCTCTTGGTGGCGGTAAGAAGAATGATGAACAGTCTACGCACGCAGGACATGCTGGGGCACATCACCAGACTCATTCCGCAACTGCCCATTCCGCTGGAACGCATTCGCATTCGACCGGGGCTCATTCAGGGGCTCATCATCCGCCACACCACGGAGCGCAGCATGGGGCGCAACCTGGAACACACCATGCAGTCAACTCGCCAGTACAGAGCGTACCGCACGCATCACCTTCAACAGTACAGCATGTGGCGCCGATGGTGGCTGCACAACCATCGCCCCAGGGGCCCATCATGATGTCTCCCGGACCCCCTATGGTACAACGACCACCGGCTCAGATGGCACCCCCGGCATACCAAGCCCAAATGGTTCGGCCGCCTATGGCTCCGGGCATGGCACCGATGCCACCACCAATGCCTATGCAGATGCCCATGCAAATGCCTATGGGAATGCCGATGGGAATGGCGCGGCCAATGGGAGGCCCAATGGGAGGCCCCATGGGAGGGCTCCAAGACCAATCCGGGTACGGAAATGCGGTAGCTCTTGGCGTCGGCGCTCTCGCAACCGCAGGCGCCGCAGCCTATGTCCGTGGCGGGCAAGGAGCAGCAGGAGGAGGAGGAGGGTCCGGAAACGACTCATATCCTCAACATGGCGGCGCAAATATGGAGCATCCAGGACACCCCGGAGGAGCTTCGATGAACGACTCATACGGCTATCACGACGGGACTAATATGGGTACTTCAGGACATGCCGTGGGAGGTCCCTACGGGGCCACCGATGGTTACGCAAACCAAGGCTATCCCGGGACCGAGTCGCATGCATACGGAGAACCCACGAGTCGTGAATTGGGGACGTCCGCTCACAACGCCGGCGCTACTGAAGCCGTGACCACGGAGCAAACATACGCGTCGCAGGCTGTCTCCGCGACAGAGACGTCTCGAGAATTGCCCACGGCAACGAGTACTGGTGCGGAACACACGACGAGCATGAACCAGAACACGAGCATCGAGCAGTCGGCGTACGCAGACCAGAGCACACACCTCACTCAGAACTCAGCTGCGGATCAGAGCACTTACGTGGACCAGAGCGCAAGTGTTAGTCAGAATACATATATAGACCAGGGCTCAACGGTGAATCAGAACAATTACATCGATCAGAGTACGACCGTTGAGCAGAATACGTACATTGATCAGAGCGCAACGACGAACCAGAACAACTACATCGATCAGAGTTCAACGGTGAACCAGACGAACTACATAGACCAGAGCTCAGCAGTTGATCAAACGAACTATATCGACCAAAGCTCCACAGTCAATCAGAATAACTATGTCGACCAGAGCTCGACTGTCAATGAGAACAATTACATCGATCAAAGTTCGACGGTGAATCAAAACAACTACCTCGATCAAAGTTCTACAACCAACCAGACCAATTACATCGATCAAAGCTCAACAGTTAACCAGAACTCGTACATAGACCAGAGTTCAGCGGTCAACCAGAACAACTACGTAGACCAAAGCAGCTACGTGGATCAGAACGCATACATCGACCAAAGCGCGACGACGAACCAGAACTCATATGTTGACCAATCTTCCTACGTTGATCAGAACGCTTATGTCGATCAGAGTGCATATATAGACCAGTCTGCCTATGTAGATCAATCTGCTTATGTAGACCAGTCTGCATATGTAGACCAGTCCGCCTACGTTGACCAGAGTGCGTACGTGGATCAATCTGCATACGTCGACCAGTCTGGTTATGTAGATCAATCAGCATATATGGATCAATCCGCCTATGTAGACCAATCTGCCTATATGGACCAAAGCGCATACGTAGATCAATCAGCGTATATAGACCAGAGCGCCTACGCCTACGACACGACGGACTACTCAGCCGATTACGGTCTCGCATGAGAGCGATACTGGCAATATCAAACAATATCTTCCATCTTCATTTCCCCTCGGTTGCATTTTATCTGGCTTTCTGGTTTTCTGGTTCGTTTCAGTCAGCATGTTCATAGGATGGATGGGTATACTCCGTTTTTTTTTCATCACGCTACTCTTAGGCCGATTTTGTCATTTTCTTCATCGAGCGGGATCTGCAATTCATCACGGCTTAATGGAAATACATATATCATACATAAGCATTAAATAGATACCTAGGTAGCTGGCCGGATCAAAGGTATAGGTATGTCTGGGAAAGGGATTGTTTTGGGATTGTTTTGGGAAGGGAATGGAATGGTCAGCATAGGATACCGTAGCCACCTTGGATTTCAATACTGATTGATTACCGATATGCATTTTACATACCACCACATCATACCTAATGACCGTGCGTATATGAATATCTACATGCCGCCAAACGCCGATGCCATGCCATACTGTGTTGTGTAACTTCGTAGGCCCTCTGAATGCAGATAGAAATCGGCGAGGTATATCACATTCATGTTCACCTTTCTTTCATATTCACTTTTCTTTCTTTTCTTTCCCTTTTTTATTTGAATTTGAGGTTGTTGATGTTTACCGCCTACCACGACCGCCACCACCACCACCCATCATGCCGCCCATCCCCATACTCTCCATCATCTTCTGCATGTCCATACCACCGGGCAGTCCAGGCATACCTCCGCCACCACCCCCAAACATGCGCGCAAGACTAGCCATGTCTGGCATACCACCACCTCCGGCACCGCCCATACTCTGCAGCCTCTTCTGCATGGCAGCCATCTGCTGTGCTTTGTTGCCGCCGCCCATAGCCTGCTGCGCCTTTTGCATGTTCTTCATGCTGCCGCCCATCTTCTTCGCCATGCCGGCCATCATGCGCTGCTGCGACAGGAGGTCCTCGACTTCCCGCACGCTGACGCCGCTGCCGCAGGCCACGCGCGTCATGCGGGTGGGCTGCTCGATGAACATCTTGCCGTCGCTGTCGAGTTCCTTCTCGGTCATGCTGTCGCATATGTAGATCATGCGTTTTAACCGGGCGCTGGACTCGTCGTCGTCCATACCTGCCATGCCAGGTAGATTGGACATGCCGGGGATCATGCCGGCCATTTTGGAGAGGGGGCCCATCTTCATTATGTTGCTGAGTTGGTCGCGGAGATCTCTTATCGTGAATATGCCTTCTGTGATGTGTTTTATCGTCTCTTTCTGGTCCAGCTTTAGTGATTGGACGTGCTCTACCAACCCTGCCATATCGCCCATGCCTAATAACTTGTTGACGAATTGCTGTGGTGCGAACCGTTCTAGGTCTAGCATGTGTTCTCCCGTGCCGATAAACACTATCGGTGTATGTGTAGCTGCAACAGCGGATATGGCGCCACCTCCGCTCGCGTGACCGTCTGTCTTGGTGATAATGATTGCTCCGAAATCTGCAGCCTCCTTAAATGCCTTCGCTTGCGCTTCTGCTTGTTGACCTATCGACGCATCGAGGACCATAATGGTCTCGTCGGGCTTGACAGCCTCCTGAATATCCATCATCTCCTGGAACAGGGCAGACTCTTGCCTGTGTCGACCAGATGTATCGACGATGATGACCTCAAACCGCTCCTTCTTGAACTTATCGACACCTTCGCGCGCGACCTTGGCGGGATCTGTCTCCGTCAGGGAACCATAGTAAGGGATCTTGGCCTTGGTCGCGTTCTGCTTCAGTTGGTCGAAAGCACCGGCTCGGAAGGTATCGGCGCAAACGAGACAGGCCCGGAAACCTCGCGCTTGGTAGTGACGGGCGAGCTTCGTACATGTGGTCGTCTTTCCGGCACCTTGCAGACCGACGAACATGATGACGTTCGACTTGCCCTTCTTCGGCTTGAAGGGCTCGGCATGGGGATCGACGAGCTTGACAAGTTCATCGAAGACGGCCTTCTGGATCAGGCGCTTCTTGTTGACGGCCGGTGGGAGGTCCTTGAAGTTGACGGTGGTGCTGATGGAGTTCTTGAGGCGGCTGACCAGCCTCACGTTGACGTCGGCTTCGAGGAGTGCTCCCGATATCTCGTTGAGCATGGCCTTGAAGGCCTAGATGATATTACACGACATGTCAGTACACTGCGAAACTGTGAGACCGCGGGGTTGCGAATGCGTCTTTGCGCCCTCGTATCGCATACCTTCTCATCCAGATTGGGGGCCCGAGTGGCATCGTGTAAAGCGCCGCTGATGCGTCGCCCAAGGTCTTGAAGAACCATGGCGAAATCAGCTTGCTTTGTCGTCGGACTATGGTAGTATTTTAGGAATAGGCAGAGTGGCACAGAAGCCGGTATGTGGAAATGTGTAATGAGTGAGCTTAAAGTTCACCTCGTCTTAACACATTACAGCGCTAAATGATTGGCGTAATGCCATGTCTTAGTGGGGGGGCAAGCCCCCCGAGACGATCCAATGCACTGGGGTAAGCAATTGCAGGACCTTTGGTTTCTCCGGCTCCATAAACAGCGACAATAAGTGGGGCTTTGTACGCTAAAAGGTCCAGGCCTGCCCAGGCGCTCTGTCAGATGCCTGCAATGGTCTGTATTGTATGGGGTTCTGTATATGTAGATGGCTAGTCCCTGGCTGTACCGCCAATACTGTGCTATGTAACATATACCGTATGGGACACCGTCCTACATACTGGGTACAGTACCTAGGTAGGGAACCCACGGTGGAGTATCCCATGGGATGTGCCTGACACGCTCGGCCCCAGCCAGATGAGGTGGGTAAGGTAACTTTCTAAGAGCAGTTACCATGGCTTGCAAGTCAATAGTGGAGGTTAGCTGTATTATCTTTCCTTCACTCCTTAACTGATTGTCCTGACTTAGGTCCTACGTGAAGCTCACGTTGTCTGGTATTAGGGTTAATTCCAAAATCTCAAACGTTTTCCATCTCTCTGTACCTACTAAGTAATAAGCAAGTAATCAATAACACGGTAAGCCATGATGAGTACCTAGGTAGGAATACACAGTCCGTGCTGATCTACGAGCTCAAGCAACCATGAGCATTTATCTGAGAAGAGCCGCCGTCTCGAGCCATATACCTTTAATGAGTTTGATTGGTACCTAGTAGTTTGGAAAAACTCTGTGTATTGAAGGGAGAGTTGTATAGCCACGACGTCCAATAGTTACAACTTACAGGCATTTAACTAATTACTCTGGGATCATAGCACATAGAACCAACCATTTAAGTTACAGAAACGGCCAATCTCATCCCTAGACTAGCACATGCCTTGATCTCTGTGAAGGCAAGGGAGTCAAGTACGCTGCGCTCCCATTGATATAAGTACATCTCACCTCTCCAGACCTGAACAGATAGATCCAGCTCTTCTAATTACCTATCCTGAACAAACACGACAACCTCTGCTACGCTTGTCACCTATACACTCTCCTTGACAGAAAGCCCTCTTCAAGTACCAAGCCGTGCCTCCACTACAGCAACTATCCCCTTCCACCATGGATTACCACGCCTTTTTTCATCCTTCTGTCTCAGATTTCGAGTTCTCCAAACGCGCCTATCTCGACGCTCGCCCAGGTGTGTCCTTCGACTACATCGCAACAAGTGCGCTCACATTAGATACTACGGATATAGACAACGCGCGCATTCTCCTCCTCCAGCGCGCCACGAATGCCCCGAACCCTAACAAATGGGAGCCTCCAGGAGGTCTTTGCGACGACAGTGACAAGACTATCATCCACGGCGCGGAGCGTGAATTAGAGCAGCAGGCGGGCCTGTGGACATTCTGCGTTAGCGGCCCCGTTGGCGATCCTTATTTCTTCACTCTTGACGATGGGAAGAAGGTGTGCCAGTTCAATTTTGCCGTGGTAGCACGGCCTGCCGGCGACTTTCCACTGAAGATGGAGATAAACCCTGGGAACCCTCGGGCTTTGGCCTTCACTGGCAGCGACGCTCCGCTGGTGGTGCAGCTAGATTCTGAGAAGCATCAGGATTACGTCTGGGCTACTGAAGATCAGGTGAAGGCGAAGAAGGTCAACGACGTTGTCTTGGATTTTATAAGCGAGGAAGTCGCGCGTACAGTGCTTCTGACGTTTCAACACGTCAGAGAGAACTGGGGTAACTATGAAGATCAAGTTTAGCATTTCATCAAAGGACATAGAACTAGACCAGAGCCTCCGAGATTCCGGACCAGCTCAAACAATATCAAATAATTTCTCCGATATTTCATCCTGAGCCAACATGTCTATTGCCTCACCTTCCATCAACCTTTGGACGTAGCATTCGCCTGTTGACGAGTAATTAATGCCCAGCTATGGGTCCCAGACAGAGAGGCAAGATGCTGTACAGCTGCCAGTATGACACAAGCTGCAGCCGGGTTCGTCCGCAATATTCGCGCGGCGAGGTCAATGTATGTGTCTTCTACCGTCATGGCATAGGCGAGTGAACGGAGAAGTGGCTAAGAAAGGCGAAGACACGGTCCCTGTCATGGCCCGCAATTGAGGTGGCGCGCCCGCTGAAGCTCATATAATAGAGGTGGGCCGGCTCGCGTGATGCATTTTCTCTTCCGGCTCGATAAACCGCGGGAAGAGCCATCTGCGGTGTCGACTTTGAAGGCGCCGGAGAGATGATGATAGGCCATTTAGTTTCCCATATTCCCTTCATGAGGGCTGATTCCAATGCCCTGTACGGCCCATCCGCGTTCAGACTATTGATAGTTCCAGCGTTGCTGAGCCCCTAGGTTGATTTAAAGGTGGTACCTATTGTTGTGTAATGTTATCTGCTAACTCATCGTGGCGTTGCGGCTCTGTTGCCCTTGGGACGCTGACACAGCTGGTGCTATATAGTACTTATAGCACAGTGGCTCACGGTCTAGCCACTGTAGCACTTCGTATCCGTATTAAGATATGGTGGTCGTTAGTGATAGACTTTTAGGGACCCACTGTTAGATATGCCTAAGCTACGCCTTCCCAATAATCTATTAGAGTGCAAAGGCCATTTCGACCCTGCTCAATATTGCGACTACCTAAATCGATACAGATTGTCGGTATATAGTTTCAGTTGCCGACGACCGCCCGTATTATTGGCACGGCTGGTTTAAAGACATTTACCAATATCAGCGAGCGAGACAGGCGCTCCAGCGGATGTTGCGCGGTTGCGCGTAAGTGAGATCCCGCACAACACGCCTTTTAGGATAGCGGACAGTCTTCTCTGAACGTTCCTCCTTCGTTCCTTGCTTGTTTCCGTTACCAATTGTCGACAAAAGACGCCCCTCTTCCCCAATTAGGTATGCGACAATGCTTCGTTTAAGGAGTGTTTCTCGCACGATACCCGCATTGGCATATCAGGGCCGATATGTAGTACATCATTCGGTCCCTGCGTTTAAAGCGGGTTTCCTGCCTACGCGCAGCTCAAGTTCCAAAGGCAAGAAAACCAAAGGCAAGAAACCCAAAGACAATAAACCGCTAGAAATACGAAAGTACGTTCAGTACGTTCATGTCTTTGTAAACGAGCATCGAGAAAAGGTACCGTCGGCCTCTATCGCCTACCCAGGCCGCGTGACTAATTTGGCATACATAGATTCTCTTCTCCCCGCGGTCGAGGCCAGCGGGATACAAATATACTCCTGCTAGTAATCTCTATATTACTCGGCGCTGCCGTGAACTTGCCAGGCATCGGAATGAAGCGGTGTACGCTAAATATGTAAGAATCAAACCCTTCTTATGCCGTCATGTTCTCCCTGGCTTAACAGTACAATAGCGCAAGAAGACGAATCTAAGTCCAGAGATGGAACAAGGCCTCTTTGTCCCAAAAGATGTCCTTACGATTATTGAATCTGAATTCGAGGAGAAGAAAGCCGCTGTGGAAAAGGAATGGCTGCAAAAGCTCGCCGAGGACTACCCGAATATGCCGCTAATAGATAGGACCGAGGTCTGTGAGGGCTTATACCCGCTTTACTTAGGTTGTGCAAAACAATTTGTATGGAAGAGGATACCCTTTTCCGTCCGGTCTCACATCTTGTCAAAGTACACGAGATTCGACTCTCTCCGTAAGGAGGAGAAGGACAACGAGGAGGCGCTGTCTGAGGCGTACAAAAAGGCTGAAGAGATCGCGTCGACGTGGCGCGGCTATGGAAGCATCTCCGTAAATTCGAATGCCTCAGCTCTGAATACGATACACCCCATCGGGAAAGTGGACAGTAACACCGACTGGAACATACGCCGAGCTCTCGTAAGACCTGGGCAACACTGGACCAATCTTCGCCAGCTTGTTCATTAAACTATCTACGAGCTCGGAAATCCCAACCGTCGTCGATCTCACTAGACTTCTTTCAAGATTAAGCTGTCACGACGAGAGGATACACAAAAAGGGAGATATTTCCGGCTTGCCTAAGCCTTCAAGCCATGCCAGCTCTGTTGCCAGCATTCAGGCAGGCTTGGCGTTTCAGTGTGCTTATCCTAACACACTCACGAAAGTGGTTGGCGGAGGAACGGCAAAGACGCGTAGCTGAAAGAGACCAAAGGGTTCGACTACGACATAGACCAGCAGAGTGTTGACGAAGTGCTCATAAACGGGAAGGCGTCATAGGCAGCTTGATCACCGAAGAGGAGAAAGGGAGAATCAGATGATAAGGAGGATGTCATAGAAATGTCGAAGGGGTAGAATATATCAATTCTGGAATACCGACTTATCTTTTCTTCTGGTTTCAGTTCTGCGACTCGGTCACGTTGCCCAAGACGACACCTTGTTCATTCTCAAACTACGCCCAGGCGCTCTTCAATACCCAAATATTTACCGAGACATGAGCCCCTGAAGGCAAATGGGCTGCCAGGTTCAGGTTAGTCAGGGGCTGCAAGGGGTAAAACACTACAGTTCCGACATGAATCCCGCGGTCAACGAAGACTTCGAAGATACTTCGATCGATAACGGCCTTCATATTCCAGGAGGCAAGTGTATCGCTGGACCCGCTACTATAAATGTCGCTTATACTGAATTTATCCGTAAAGAAGATATTCTCGAATCCCTTGATACCCCCTCGATTGATGAAAAAGGGGTTGTCGCCGCTGAAGTAGAAACCAGACTGCAATATCTCACCTGAGGCAGGAGATGAGAATGAGACGTTTAGTGTGGAATACTCTGTTAGGAGAGTAGTATTGATATTGGTAACGTTCACTTCCAAGTAGAGCGCCCCTGATTCAACAGTCGAGTAATCCAGAGCTATCGCTCCATCCCCAAGGAATGTTGCCGCTTTTAGCTGATGGTCTAGAATAGGGGACAAGTCGTATGGCTCTTCGGCCATGACCAGTCCGATTCGCGGCGCTTCTGTCAGATAATTGACTCGTGGAACAGTCATCGCGCTACGCCACCCCTCAAGATTTCCCGTGGGGACTTTCTGGGTGTACTGCCAGTTCGAAGCCCAGCCGATACTGATCTGATCACGGCCATTGGGGATACCATAGAAGAACTGAGCAGCATAGTTATCTTTACCGAAATCCGTGAGTCTGGTGACAGGGTCCAAAGGCGTGAAGTGCGTCCCATTGAAGTCGCCCAGGAAATACTCTGTCACTGAGCCCCCTAGCGGAGCTCCAGGCTGGATACTAATCGCCAAGACGTATTTCTCGTCGATAACAGATCCATCGGCATCCCTTAGAGGCATTTTCACCAGATTGGGACACTCGTACTGAGCTCCCAGCAACCCATGTGGCGTAAAATTAGACGCGAACGTCCAAGTCTTCAGATCAAGACTCGTCCAAAGCCCGACGGTAAACTCTTGCGAGTACGCAATCACCGCAACCCAATGGTCCCCGTACCACAGGACTTTCGGGTCACGGAACTGCGAGCTAGTACTATCTATGACGGGGTTTCCCTCATAGTACTCGAACGTATAACCGCCATCACGGGAGTACGCAATATTTTGCGTCTGCGGCCCTCCAGTCCCGTCGGCATAGTACCGCGCCAACGTAAACATGGCCACGACACCATTGTCCTGCTCAGGGAAGAACCCGGAGGTGTTATTAACGTCCACGACGGCACTGCCGGAGAACACATATACTCTTTCTTCAGGCGGGAATAAGGCAATGGGTTGGTTCACCCAATGGTACAAGTCTGTACTCGTCGCATGGCCCCAGTGCTGGTTCCCGGCGACTAGGCCGGTCGGGTTATACTGGTAGTAAAGATGCCATGTGCCATTGGCGTCGAGGAACATGCCGTTCGGGTCGTTCATGAAGCCCTGAGGCGGTGAGAAGTGGATTTGAGGTCTCAAGGGCCCGGTGTAGGCCCCTGGGACTGGCGTCCCGGTTGGAACAGCTGGGTTGACGTAGGTGCTGCTCTGGGCCGTGATACTCACGGCGAAGAGAGCCGCAGTGGCAAGTACGACAAGACGTTTCATCATTTAGTGATATATTCTCAGCTTGGTATAATACAAATGATAATCCAGATGCTGTATCAGTGAGAGCTCTCTGAAGGAGGGGTAAAGCATCTGTTTCTTTGTCTACTTATTGATGTCACCGAGTGACCCGCCTCACGACGACAAAGCTGCCAACCGCCCACCCCCCCACAGCTGGAATACCATCATGACCGCCACTAATACACATTAGTCGATATGATGGAATACGATTATGAACCGTTTGCATGAGATATGAATGTGAAGATCGTTGGTCAATACCTAGGTAAACTAGCTGCTTGAGTTATGGTGTCATAACTACTTACTTAACCCTCAACGGGTTAGTGCAGTATGCGTACGGCCCCTTGGCACCCCCCTGTTCAAGTCCACGAAGGGCGTGGTTTTTTCACTCGCGGTTGGGAGTTTTCTTCAGCAGCCCATGTCAGGAGCGCTCAAAAAGAACAATACCTGGTGCCTGAGTTTGGGCTGCATTGAGCCCTGGCTAACACTTAGCCGGCCTAATAGGAAATACGTCCGTCTTGACTATTAATCGTAGACGTTAGCTAGGTCTTGTAGCGCTCAACCTCCACTAATATTGCCGTGGATGAGTGAAGACAATGAGGCTAAACAGGAGAAGAGTCAGCTGCTAGTTAGGTACTTATTGGCTGGAGTGGAGGACTTGGGGTATGGAGAGCTGGTTATCATGTAGGGAAATAGTTAAGTAACAGGAAAACATGCGTTGACATGAGGCCTCAGGAGTAGAGCCGATCTACCTCCCTCTTATTGGCTTGACGCCCGTCAGATCGCAGGCTAGTTACGTTACGTAGAACAGTGTTAGCCCACTGACAGATGGTAATACATAAGTGATATTGTATTCTTTGACATCGCTTCGGCACAATAGTATCTTGAGTATCACATCAAAGACTAGATATGGTAAGGCATCGTATTCGCGACATATCAACTTTAGTAGTACCTAGCAAGGAGGAGACCTGACTGTGGTCTTGAGCTAGTATACGTTGGAGACCCAATCCAGGGCCTCATAGCGAAAATCATTCTCGCAAGACGAAAGCAAATCCATCGCAACAACAGACCTCTGTAAACCTCAAAAACTTTTCACCTTCAGTACAGCATCTTAGTAGCTAGTAGAGCGAGAGAGAGAGAGAGAGAGAGAGAGGGAGAGAATGGGTGATCAAAGCTAGTTTGCCTCCGCAACAGCACTCCAAATCTCAAACTGGGTGGCATTGACGTTTGGCGCAAGTCCGCTGTCGACATCATACGGGCCCGGCTGCTGATCAACGCCGTCATACACGGAGTCGACTTCATCAAAATTGGCAGTGGGTTCATGATCAACGATCATACAGCGCATGCGAGTAACAGCGTCTTGAGGATCCGGGTCATCGATCTCTTGCATCTCTACGCCTCGCAACAACTTTGGATCAGTCAGGCGGATTCTCATGTTCATCGCCTTGCGCTCTAAGTCTTGACGATAGAACAAATTGCCGGATTTGAGCGCCGCGAACCAGAGAACGTCGTTGGGAACCGGCTGGATATCTCTGTATACATCTTCATAATCGCAGCAAATCGCCGCGACGGCGGCCTGTTCCTGCATAGTCGGCACCTTTTGAGCTAGACGGGCGAGTGTTGCTGATGTCGGTTTCAATGGCCACCAGATGAGATAGGGCTGGGGCTCGCCCTCCTTCCAGCCTTGATTGAATTGACGCAAATCGTTCACCATGATGCGGCGTGCGGAGATTGCCCGCTTGATCTTGTCTAGATAAGACTTGTTTCCGAGATTGGTTTTACCAGCGTTCTGGGCTCGTGGCGTATTGCGCTGAATCTCCGCAGCCCACCAGCATGCGAACATGGTATGGTGGTAGATACCGCGGATGACGCACAATAGCTCGCGCGGGTTCATTGTTCTTTCCGGCACGGCTAGTCGTGCGTAGCGATCAATGTTGCCTTCGTACGCGGCCATCTGAATAAGAAGCGTTTTCTTGACAGTAGGCAAGTCTTGGGGCAATGGGGTGTAAAGGAGCTTTATCTCGTCCTCGTGCAATTCGACTGTCAAATTGAATGGTTCATCGTTGGAATGCATGTCTTCCTCGATATCCGCGAACCGATAGGTTGGTTCCCAGGGCGTATCAGTACGATCGTCCAGGAGCCAATTCACGACGGTATCGCCATTCAAGAAGGCCGGGCGGTGATCCGCAGGATTCTTGCTTTGCCCGAAGTTATGGAGGAGTGGTCCAAAGTCATTCAGAATGGCGTAGCGAACTGGACTCTTCATGATGGAGTCATAGATGCGACCTCCGCCGTCGGTGCCGCTGTCGCGCGCCTCTTCAGCAGTAGAAACATCCGGGAGTAGTCGGAGTTCCTGATATAGCTTATCATAGCCAGCAGCCGCACAGGCCCGGCCTACCACATATTCCATGTGTGAATAGTGGCTGGCTAAGGTGCGGTAGGTGTCCTCCTTAGCAAAATCGGGATGCCAGATGCAGTACGGTAGTTCATCTTTGCCCATGAAGTCGGGTATCTTATCGCTCATGATCATGCGAGCATGGCGTGCTCGTGCGATGTCAGGGAACACGGAGGCTAGTTGCTTGACATCGTCCCTCATGGCGAAGTTGTAGTCGCGACGGATCCCGCGAATAAGGGAAGCTCGGACACAGTCTATGCGGAGACGCTCCTCGCTGGGAACATGCTCGGCACGCATAGCGGCCGAGCAGATGGCTATCATCATTTGTTCATTGCTCGCCATTGCAAATTCGGTCCTGGTTGATCGTTGAGGGAAAGTGAAAGCTGTAGGGCTATCTCGACTTGAATATCTCCTAGTCAGAAAAGGTGAAGCTGAAGGTTTCTGGTCTTGCTACTCACTCCTTGGCAGATTTCTGACTTAAAATCTGATGTTGAACAATGTTCAGGTAGATGTAGGGGAGAGTAGAGGCAGCCAGCTGGGGAAGTGAGGACCCAAAGTCAGCATGAAAAAAAAAATCAGAGAATTCGAATTTCGACAGGGAAAGTGCAAACCTACTCAAGGTAACACGATTTTGCTTGCCCAAATGTTTGTACCTTGCTTGCTTACCAGGTATCAACAAAAAGAAACTACTATCAGAAATTCTACGGGACACAGGCAAGTCCAGGGGCGTGGATCTGAGAAATATGCGGTATAATTATGGCGGAGACTGATATTTGGCCGTCTGGACATGGAATGTGAACCACGTATATCTAGCCCTTTATATAAGCCTGTTGGTTCTACTTATCACATGAACTATAGATAGATCACCCAATCCATACAAGCAAACTCCATGACTCACTTGTATCTCTCTACTAGGTCTGGAACGGCGTCTCACGATATGGCAGCAGTCGGCGCAAGGCAAACATAGGCCGCCTCGCAGACTATGGCCTTCGAAAGTTTGACACGATCCTGCAGCTTCTGCTCCTATGCTCGACATTTACCGCACGACTTTCGATAATTTCGAGACAAACTGCTCCTTCATGCATGTAGATCTGTGCTCCGGGTCTTGTAGCACCACAAAGGCTGCATCATGCAGCTTGTAGTAAAATCAACACCAGGATTACAAAATATGAACAAACGATGTCAGCGTTGCCTTTTGTATTCACTGGCCATATTATTGGTGTCTGTGAATTTAAAATCATAGCTCATATTGTATGAGCTTTGTACCAGTCTAGATCCTGTATAAACAGCACTATAAATATAACACTGCAGTCACTCGGCTGTTCCATTATGCTGGAACTACTAGCAATAGCAAGTATTGGATATCAGTGAACCTATGGGAACAGAAGCTAGGGGCTACCCTGGATAATATCATCTTTTGGAACTTCAAAATCGAGGACGAATGTCGGTGAGCCCCAATCACACAACAGCTTCACTCATCCGTACTTCACCCCCAATGTTCAACATACTCGGTAACACGCACAGCCTGCTTGCCGTCTTCATCCTAGACATTCTTCATGTGGTGGTCTAAGTTTGCGTTACAGTCGAGGTACACATAGATCATGTCTTAGATGCTTGCAATAGCCGCCGTGTTAGATACACGGCATGCTTCCACCGGCTTACATTGTTTGCGTGCCATTACCTTGCAGCAGTGAGACCAAGATATCCAGCCCATAGGAGGCTATCGTCTTCTGGGTTTAGCGAGAAGCCCCTTCTGAAGTATCCACACCCATAGTTCAATAATCTTGAGGCAGGCCAATATGCTCTTCTGCCGCCGTGTTTGTGCCCGATGGCACCAACAATATGTAGTGGAAAGGCGTACACCCCCGCTGCAATGTTAAAATTAGCACCACAAATTGGTAGGAAGCAACTCCTCGTGATAGGTCAACCGTTGTGCTCATCGTCGATTGTACTCCGTGCGTTAGGGAGTTTAGATTCAAGAGTTCTAGCAAACATGTAACGTAAAATTTGTCTGCTCCGATATCATGGCCAAGGACTAGGCACAGCTCATCTAGGTGATTAACCAGGCACCTGTTTTCTCCGGTGATTGTTCCCTACCAAACAACATCTTCCTATAGATCGGCGTCAGCCTCATGGACGGGAAGCTGCTGCATAATATTGGGTTTCTCGGCTCGGAACACTCCCTCGACCTCGGCCCCGACATACTGTACTCGGCGTTATTATTAGACTTCAGTTTGCTAGAGAGCAATGAGACATTCCAAATACTATTAAGTATGCAGGCACACAGCGCCACCATGCTGCCCTACCTGTCGAAACCAGTACCCCTGGTTGGTGGTTAGTGAAGGAGTATGGTATTACCGGCCGGCCCATTGGGCTCCGGCTTGCGGTGGGCTCCCAGATGTACCACCAACGGCGTCAATTTCGGCTTTTGGTCTTGCATAAATCAGAAATTTACAAACAACCTATCGGGTCTTCTACCGATCTTTGGGTATGATTAGCCTACTTGATCATAGTCATAATGTCGTAAGCCAAACATCAAGTGTTTGTTTCTTGTGTTGCACAGAAAACCCAGACCTCTTCGTATTCTAGCCCCTGAACGATACAGACAGGTACACTATGCTGTGGTGGGGACCCAGTATCGTGAAGCCTTTCTAGATGCTGGCTTAAAGTTGCATATTGCTACCTCATCTATCAGGCCATAAGGTGCGTACGGCCGCTCGGCAGCAGCCGATGCCGATGTACCGCTTTCTGAGGTAACTGGCTCGAAACCACAATCTATCCGGCTGACCGGTTTCTTGCATCAATACCACCGATCCAATGCTACCGAAACAGAAACTCTTTCTTTCCGAGAAGTCCCGTACGTACTACTTCGAAGAGCTACGGCAAGATTCGGATGCAAGAAAGGCTAATAAATTAAATGACCAGTAAGACTAAATCCCCAAACTACCAGGACCCGACACCCAACACCAATAAGAACACCGCGATCTTCGGCAGACGACATGAACACCAATACCAAGAAACAGCCAGCCCCCCATGACCAGACAAACAAACTAGCCCCCGCATATCAATCTATCACCATGACCAACCAGTTACGACGCCACTTGTCTCACAGCAGTCAGCACGACATATGAAACCCAGAAGAAGAAGCCTAAGCAAGCAAACTATGAACCAGCGAGCCTACCTCCCTACTTCCTTACCGACCTACTACCTGCCTGTCAGGCCTACCTACGCGAGAGGATTTCGTCTGGAAATATACACCTCCAGCCCTTCTTGGACAACGAAGAAGGTAGCCTTAGCCTTGATCTCGCGGGTAGGGTTGACGAGCTGGAAGTCGAAGTCGCGCAACAGGCGCGGACAGGCCTTGTTAATCTCCAGCAAGGCGAGGTTGCGGCCGATACAAACGTGGGCGCCGCCGCCGAACTGTAAACCATGTAAGCAAGAGAACAACAACAAGTGAGAGAAAAGGGGAACACGGGAACACGAGAACAGGAGAGTAGGCAGTAGGATAACAAGAAGACAGAAGAAATAGGAAGACTCGAAGACTTACCTGAAACATATACCTCTCCATAACCCTCGCATTCTCCTCATCCTCAATCCACCTCTCCGGCCGGAAAAACTCAGCATCATCCCCGAACACGCTCTTATCGCGATGCAACACCCACCCGTTGACCGCGAGCCGCGTGCCGGCCGGGTAGTGCCTCCCTTCGATCTCGACGCCGTCCGGCCCCGGCGCGAGCCGCGTGATGTTCAAGCCGACAGCCGGCCGCAGGCGCATGGCTTCTTTCAGACACGCCTGGAAGTACGGCAGGTTCTGCGCCTGCGTCCACTCGATGTTGCCCGTGGGCGGGATTAAACCGGAGGTGACGGCGGCGTCGATCTCGGATTTCAGGGAGGCGTAGACGCGGGGCGCGGTTAGGGTGAGCCAGAAGAAGGATTGCATTGTTGAGGCTGTTGAGTCTGAGCCCGCGAATCTGTTATCAACGGCGTCGCCATCTTGTCAGTCTTCGGGTTCTCCAGATTGTGTTGGGAGGGGTATTGAGAGCAGGACAGGATAGGGGGCGTAGAGGGTAGGGTAGGATAGGGAGCGGGTAAGTACGTTCGTCGGCGGACATGACTTACATAGCACCATGCGCAACAGCAAAAATATCCCCCTCGTGGAATTTCATCGGATCCTTCAAATGGCCCTTAATCAAACTCGCCATGAGATCCTCCCGTCCATCCCCTCCCGCGCCCTTCCCCTCCCTCTCGACCTCGAACGGCCGTCGCTTCGCCATCTCCTCCTTCGCGATGCGCGTGATGAGGTTATTCGCGGGGTCGAGCGCAGGTATGTATTTACAGATCGGATTCCGCCTCAGAAAAACATCGAGCTCAGGTATCTGCCCGATGATCCCGTTATACTTCTGACTGTTGTCGATAGTGCGGATGGCGCCCTCCTTATCCAGCCCCGCGGCCAAGAAACCAAAGGACCTGCCAAAAGCTACCTCCCCAAGTACATCGAAGGCGAAATAATGCAGCCAGTCACCCAAGTTCAGAATCGGCTGCGGTTTCTTGCCCCCGGCATACGAAAACCCCTCCTTCGACACCGCCGCGGGATCCGTGGTGCAGAACCCGCCCATGCGCGAAACAAGGAACTCAATGGTATCATCGATAAACGGACTAAGCTGCCGCATAGCAGCCATCGAGTACGGCACATTAGCGACCTTCTTCTTCATCGCGTGCACCTCCTCGCGGATCTCGGTGAAGATGTCCGGGTTCTCCGGCGGCGGGAACACGCTGTAGAAGTCCGTCTTGTAGAAGCGCTTGCCGGCGGACAACAAGTTCCGCGCGACCTGCGGCGACGCGAACGAGACCTCGTTCGGCCCGATGCGCACCACGGGGCCGTACTTCTTGTGCAGCTCGACGTGCTCCCACTGCGTGTTCTCCGACATCGTCGACCTGATCTTCCACAGGCGCGTGCAGGAGGCGAGGAACGGGCCCGGGATGGAGCGGAGGGGCGAGGCGTATCGCCTGTAGGCCATGCGGCCGATGAGGAAGGCCGGCAGGAGGATAGTCCAGTAGGTGCCGATAAATACGAGAGCAAAGCTGAGGAATATGCGGACTGGGGAGATGGTGCCCTCCTCGGGCACTATCATGTTGTCATTGGAGGTTGAATCCATTGTGTTGTAGGCCTAGAAGAGTTATAAAGTCTGGTGATGAGAATACAGAATGAGAAGAGCTCCAGGCTTTCTTCTTATTTCCTGGTATTCTATGATGCGGTGAAGATTTTTAGGACACTCATACGACGGCTCCTGTTGAAGGAGGAAAGGCAGGCAGTAAATAGACAGAGAGACGATCAGACCACGACTGTAAAAAAAGCAAAGCTGTTCACAAGAAAGTAGCTATCGTATGAAGCATAAACTGTTACACCTTGGCATAGGTAATGCGTGTAAGTCCCAACAATCGGTTGGCCCGATCCCAACAAGACGCATGCAACGGGCCAGATGAAGGGGGGCCAATATAAAATATATTACTTTTCTATTATCGCGCAGCCCGTACCTACAGATATCAGATCGGCAGGCCGACTTTGATCTCGCCCAGGACCCCTTCTTACTGTTTGATGTCAGAACAGTCCTGCAGCTCACCTAAGGGATAATTTTAGCCGCACTGAACGAAGTATCGGGCCAATCAGCAAACTGCCGATAAATCCTCATCACAAGCGAGTAGAACGGGCGTGGTCCAGAGAGACTGGATTGTGGATCGATGTGGAGGGATCCCGCCGGGGAACTCGCTCGAGCTCTGGACGAAATGTGGCGGGGACGCTTCCCGGTTGCGGGGAAGGAGGTTTTACAAACCGGTGACGACGTAATCATGGATTACATTTCTCGTCTATCACCAAGGCCTCATCGGCAATTGAAATACCTCCACTGTGGTCAGATAGAGGGAATATGTGACAATGGAAGCTAGTCTAGCGAGTCTGCCACGATGCGACAATATCAATGCGGTTATATCGCCGCAACATCATTCGGTCGTCTCTCTTGGTCGTGTTCGGCACCGTTACATGGGTGTGTAGGCAGAGGGGTCTCTGAGCCCAATCAAACAACGGCAGGCAGGCCTATAGCTCGTAGACCTATGCGTTAATTGTTCTTTCCGTTCACCTGGTACATGCAAATTACTAGCACACCATGAATTTCAAATCACTGGGTCCTACGTCGGGCTCCCTGCATACACACGTGTTAAGCCGAACCGTTACATCATTAGTGTTAGTGGTGGACAGTAAGATGGATCTGTATTACTTAGCCTTGTGTATAATAGAGTTAAACATGCTTGTGGTATCTTTTTTTTCAACGCCGGATCAAACCGTTCCCTTTGTCATGAGCTGGTAATCCACCTACAATACGCATAACGCCTTGTCACCCAAAACAACACATCGCCGATCTATTACCACTTCTTGGCTTCAGCACCATCAGGAGGCTGGGTTTTATAATTTTTGCTACCCGCATCAGCCCAGCTTGTGCTTAGAGCGGTGCCATTGCTCTCTGTGAAGCTCTTCATCATGGCTCGCTTCGTGTCAGCATCAGAATTCTGATAAATTTGTTGAAAGAAGCCGTTGACGTCGCTATTTTTCAAGGCATCTTCATCATCAACCTCGATATTGTCCCAGTTTTTGGGTCCATTCTTCGCGGAGGTGGGGTATGCCGGTGGCGCATCTTTAGCGCCTGCCGGAATACTTGTTTGGTCCGGGGTTGGCGTGGGTTTCTCCATGGGAGGAGCTGAGCTCGAAGGGGCGGACGCTCTATCACCACTTCTAAAGGCCAACGCGTATCTCAATTTCTCGAGGAGTGCTACATACCAAGCAGAATCGTCATGCTCAGCGTCGGGAAGCGCCAGATCACTGACTGTTTTGAGTCTGTTGTGAGTTAGTTGATAGAATTCCTAGTCATAGGGAAGGGGAGTAAAGTCACCTACCCGAGTGATGAAACGAAATCCTGGAATTGGCTCAACGGAGGTCCTTGATTAGGGTTCATTGACAGATTGTCTACGATGTCGGCACCGTAACATCGTAGTTGTGGCCATTTACCCGCCTTCTTCTTCTTCAGAATCATCTCAATCTTCATTGATTTTACTGTAAACCTGAGAGCCTCAGGATCAATCTCGTCAAAGAGGAGGATAACAACAGGACCGGGGAAGCTGCCGAGTGAGGCACCCTGAGTCGGAACGATCCTAACGGCTCGAGAGTCGGCGCCGACGTCGACCTGTTCCGGCGATAGATTCTTCAAGAAGATGTCGACGGTCAAGCTTGTCTCCGATTGATAAAAGCTGCATCGAATCTTATGTTTCATGTATAACATATGGTAACGGGCCCAAACTTCTTCCCAGGTAGTAGGGTTTGATTTGACATTCGTAGTAACGCTCTCGCCCCCCTCATTATCAGAATCATGGTCCATGGCCGTGGCAGTTGAAGTATCGGCCGATGGCTGGGAGGGAATGGGGTACTTATCCTTGACGTGGACTTTGCGACCGTCGTGTTCCGCAGGAAGCTTCTCCATTTGTGTCAAAGCCTGAATACGCCAGGTAATGGCTAAGTCTCGCACTCTAGCCTCCTTAGTTCGCGTGTTTTGCTGTGATGCAAGAGAATTCATGTCCTTTTTCTCCTTTTGGGCGGCAGCTATCTCATCTTGAACTTGCTTAAGCTCAACAGTGTAATTTCCGTGCTCGTCAACCAACTTCTCCTGGCCATCCTCTTCGCGGGCTCTAGCACCCTTAGAGAGGCGGATGGCCCAGAAAGCACAGACATCGGCATCGGCGAAGCGGCCCATGCGATAGAAGGTGATTGATCGTCGCAGCTGGGCATCCATCATCTGTTCACGGTTTGCACGACTGTAGGCAATGTCTAGGGCCATCTCGGCATCATGAAGGGCCGCGTCAAAGTGCTTAGTACGCATGTAGGCCTTGGACCGCTCGAGATGCCAGAGAGGGGCAGCACGGTGCTTGAGGGCCTCGGTGAGCTTCGAGATGCCCTCCTCATACTTGCCCGCCGATACGGCCTGCACGCCGGCATCGGCCAGGGCAGGGGCAGAAGACATGGTATACAGGTAGTTTGACGATAGATGGTGGCGTGCTTGCTGGATTGTTGAATATCTGGTATCTGGTAATGTGTTTTTCAGAGTTTGAGAGACAGGCAAGCAGCCAGTCAGTCAATGAGGTGACAACAATGAGGCCGCGAGAGCTGTCGTGTGCCTGCGCGGTGAATGTGAAGCCGTCTGAAGCTGGTGTGAATAGCGGTGATAGTGCTGGTATTAGACTAGAAGTGAATAGCCAGCTAATAAGGCTACATGCGCAGAGTGGAGCGGGGGTAAGAAAGAATTTGGGAGAGACGGGTGTATGTTATAGATGAGTGTGAGCGAAGAATTGGAAGAAGAGGAAAAGCTCAAGAGTGTGAAGGGGCCTGAGTTGGGATGAGAAGTAGCAAGAAGCAGGTGGAATCGAACCGGCCGCTCGCCTGCCGAGTTGTTGGTAAGTTAGATGCACCTGAAGGGTCTAAAAGGCCTCCCCCGTCTGCAGGCAGTAGCAGATGGTGGGGTTCTAGGCACTTTCCGCCGCTAGATAGGTGAACAGAACAACCTAAATTCCGCCGGACTTTTCGGAGCTGAAGCTTACCCTTCTTTGAGCACCTACGTAATAAGGGCGCGGTAGCTCTCACCGCCTTCCCAGCATGGTCAAAGTGTAACAAAGTAAGCAGGAGGCACTCGACAGTTTCAGCAGGCAACTTTCTCCGCCCTCTCGAGGCGCATCCCAGCTTTCTCTGCTAGTCCTGTAGGTGGGTTACGTGTGTTACTCAGGCCATCGGAGATCTAAATGTGCCTGATAGACTCGACTACTAAGGTGTGGCTTTAACCTTGCGGGACAAACCTCAGCGTAAGCCAGTTCACATGCCCATACCAACATTAAAGGCAATACTCCACTTGACCATCCCAATTATATTCAGTACAGATTTCATAAATTCATTAGTTATTATCTTCGAGGTACCATGGACCTCGAAGTACCCTTGGGTCTATTTCTTTTAAGGTCGTAACAATTCGGCATCAGGCGTTCTTCCTATAAATAACCCTCGCGCCCGTGATATCCCCCTCAGATGACCGTCTCATTAGGATATCTTGTCGCAAACATGCCCAGAGCCTTCATGGTGAAGGTAAACTTATAGTTAGGGTATGAAATCATGCAGCTCTTGTTGAACACGCCCTCGATGGCTTCTTGCTTCCACTCGCCGTTCGGCTGTTGCCTTTGCATGATCAACTTGATGCCCCTCTTGATGGGTTCGATGTCGGGATAGTCTGCGTGCATCAAGGCGATCAATGCCCATGCAGTCATGACCACTTGAGAGCCAGTGTTGTGTTCGGTATACACCATCTTCTCGCAAGACTATGAAATGTGTCAGTAGAAGGTCTAATGAAAAACGAGGAATTCAAACGTACGCGATAGCTTTCAGACCATCCGCCATCTTCTCTTTGGCGCGATATTAAAAAGTCACACCCTCGCTTCGAGTAGTAGCTGTTATTATATCTCTCGCCAATGCTTTTCAGGCTTTCCAGAGCAAACATTGTCGCATATGTGTAACAGATAGCCCAGTTTCCATACCATGAACCATCTGGTTTCTGTGCCGTCTTAATCCATGCGACCGATCGCTGGACAAAGGCGTCGATTTCCTTCGATCGGTGATCTGGCCAGTGTTCCTTGAAAAGTGAGAGGGCTGTGACTACAGCTGTTGTGCATTCGACATAGTCGTATTCTACCATAATGTTGCCAAACACTTCAGCTGCATTGAGCATTTCCAGCTTTTTGCTGCCGCGTGTGGGCTCATAGGAGGAGCACGCGCCTGATGGATTTTGGTACGTCAAGATCGTGTCTACGGCATCAAAAATCCGCTCATCGTCCAAAAGCTCAGGATACCCGGGGGTTTTCTGTAGAAGGATTACGGACTTTAATGCCTCTGAGACGCAATCGCAGACCGCATATCCCTGATCTTTGTTACTAAATGCCCAGGCACCTTTACGCTGTTGCCGGTAACAGATGGCTTGATCTTTGCAGTTTTCGCGAATCTGCTGGTCATCGAGAAAAGCGAGTGCCTTCTTTAGCATAGGCTGCCATCGAGCATCTTTTTCAAGACCGGCATCAACCGCAGCCTGGATAAGGAAGGACGTATCCCAGCACTGGACACCGTTGGTGCCATTGCAAAACATACCCTCCGCATTAACCCACATGGCATCTTCCAGTCTTTCGATATGTCGCTTGACGGTGTAAGCCTGTGGACCATCGCGGATGTAACAGGCGACTGTGTTGAGGGCGGCATTCACAGGAGCCAAATCAGCGAAGTCGGTGTTTGCATCCTCCATGTCGATGAGCTTGCTGACCCAATCAACGGCCCTGTTCTTCACGAAATTGGGGCGAAGCCACGGCCAAACATTGACCAAAGCCCAATTTGCCGTATTGAGAACCCATGACTTGGGGTGGTAGTTGTCGGCAGGGCAGATGGTGTTTCGGTTTCCCGCCCAGTCAATAGTCTCCCATTTTTCGACGAATAACTCCTCACGCAGCCCACGAATAATGTCCGTCTCTTCACACGTCCACTGCTTGTCGTAGATGTAACCCATAGGTAAGAAGACTTGACGCATATGAATCCACCATCTCCAGGGCGCAAAGGGGACCCAGTCGGGTAGAAGCCAGAGTTCAGGCGGGACGGGGTTGACGATATCCCACTTGCAGACGCCGAGAATACCAAGCCAGAACTTGGCCCAGTGAGGCGCATGGGTTGCCCCTCCGAGTTTGTGCAAGACTTTACGCGCCTTGACCATGACAGGATGTTCGGGATCGACACCAACAAGGCGCAAGACGGTGTAATTCAGCGAAGTACCGAAAACGGTGCTCTCGCCTTCAATATGCAGTCCCCATCCTCCGTCCTCGGGGTGCGCACGAGCGAATAGGTAGTTCTTGATCTCGGTAGCCACGTACCAAGGGATGGGCGTCTTGGTCGCGTACCAGGTAATGACAACGCCGGGCAGTAGAAACATAGGACCTCCATACTCACAACCCCACTCGCCCGAAGGCAGCTGGAGCTTCTCGAAGAAAGTAAGACCGTTCCTAACCGCATCGAGGGGTGTCTTGGGCTTGGGCAGGTCGGGAAGGTCCTGTGGCAAGCCGCACTCGTGTCAGTGGTCTCGTACAATTCGAGGGGCGACCGAGGCTAGGCATTCTTACAGTATCGAGACCCAGATACCACTTGTCAGCGGTGCTCTGTGGCCATTTCTTGACAGCCCCGTCGTCCTCGAGATAGTGCCAGGTCAGTCTGCCCCGCTCGTCAAGGAGCCTCCACCGCGTGCGGTCTGTGGTATCGGCGATTCGTGGCTGCTCCGTGTTGGCGACTACATGGCCGTTGGTGGCGCCTTTTTTCGATAACCGAGTCTGGACCATATCGACCTGCTCCGATGTGGTGGAAAGGGCACGCCGCAAGAGCGACTTAGGAGGGTGATTGGAACGATGCCGGCCGGGAAAAGGGGCGGTCTAGACTAGGACTCGACGAGGGGCGAAGGGCGAGGGCGAGGGTTCGACGGCGTTGCGCAGACGTATTGATATCAATTGGAAGTCGAAATACGGTCAATTCATGGCAAAGCTAACATTCTACACTTATTACTCCGAATTGGTTGGTCTCATACGTCGTCAATCCATTCTCTCGAATGTTTTAGTTCAGAGGCATGACCATATTTGGTAGCGAAGACGAATACGACGGTACAAGCCCCGGGCATCGGCAGACAAGATAAAGTGGTAGTGGGTATCTACTAGTAGTTCACCTCCACACGGCGCTAGTTACCTTCGGGTAGCTTATGCAGGTACCTGGAGCTCCCCCTGCAACCTACAATCTCCACAGTAAGGAAGCTTCGTCTTCTCTGCTCAGTTTTCGAAACACCCGTCATCACTCATTTCACATCAGATCATAGCTACCAAAAGCCCACTTCACATATTGTAAATTTTCTCCAATATGAAGTAGAGCAAGCCTTGTAGGCGACTCTCCAGCCCATCTTGATATAACATATGCCCATCTATTAATTTCAGACGTTTCCGTTAACTCCTTGAATGTGATCACACCGTTCGGTCCAAAGCAGATATTTCACCTGGGAATTCAAGCTTTTACCCATTTGAATGTACTGCCAACCAAATCATCGCCGTATAATACACAGCCATGGTCATAGGAAGCGACTGGCAAGATGGAAAGACCGCTGGACCTTGGTAGTTTAGCCGTCGCCTCTAATTCACCATCGCCAACAGTGAGATCAGTGCATCCAGCTCAGCCCGACTCTGCGTCATATGAAGTTCCCAGGCGAAATCTCCGAACTGGTGCCATTATCTGTAAGATTGAGGAGATTCTAGTCGCAAATCTAGATGCTCTCAACAACACCCGTGTTTTGACAATTGCTATCCGCAGCCGTCGTACAGGTAGACTCCAGCTAGTTCGGTTTCCGTCTGCACGAGACGCTGAGGCCAAGAAGTTCAGTAGGTTCATGAACATTACTTGGCCACACTTTCTCTTCCCCCTTTTTTTCGTCGGCTTACTCATCTATGTCATCTTTCTCTCGTTCTAGCTGCCCTTCTCCAAATTCTTCATTTGTCTCACGAGGCGCTCGTTGCTGGTACAGTTATCACAAAGAGGTCCGCAATACTCAATCTCCTCTAGTCCCCAATACGGTTGACTAACACAACCGCAGGGCTATATACTACCAGAACCCGGAACTTTTCGGGAGTCAGCGATATGTGGACGAATTGGTTGATGATATTGCCTTCACGTTTGAGTTAGGAAGAGATGCCCTCAATATTGTCAGCTACAGTAACGGAAATCAATGCGACTAATCTAACATGCCAGTAGGTTGCAACGAGCAAAGGCCTCATAGCTGGCGCTGTTGGTGTTACAATTAACAACGGGTCGACTCTCTATTGCGACCCCGACGATGGCGTAAGCAAGTGCTACAGTTGCCACTATACCCCTTGCTGAAGTAGCTCTAGCAAGGTGTTCTCCTCCCAGATATGCGGGCCATTTCCACGATCAGTTTAGGAGCTATCAAGTGGCTTCTTGTGATTGAAAAAGAGGTATAGTCGACCATCATATTTGCGGGATGTTACGAGTGGCCTGGCTAAGTATGCTCGAAGGCGACGTTCCGTGGACTTGTTGCATCTGACTTCCATAAGACCGCAACGGCGGGGCCCGGGGTTCTTGTGACCGTACGTTTCACCGCACGATCAGCTCATCACACGATATCTTAACAAAGGCTGACCCCAACAAAAAGGCCAAAGGCTACCCAGATCTCTCCACTCGACAGTTCCTGCATAAGGTACACACATTATATCCCATGCTGCCCATGTATGGACTGGTAGATTTCGACCCGGACGGCGTGAAAATTATGCTTACGTATAAGAACGGGAGCCGGTCTCTGCAGCATGAAGAGAACGCAACACTAGACAGGTTGTTCTGGATCGGCCCGAAGAGCAGCGATATTCTAGGAGATGAGCTGCTTCGGTCGCCAGCTGTGCAAACAAACCAGCCATGTGTATCTCCCAATCTTTTCAGTGAGCAAATCCCGATGTCCCAGACAAACGCCTCGCTATGCACAGGTCGAGAGCTGAGCCCTGTCGATACCACGTTACCCCTTAAAGCTGCAGATAGGAGGTTGGCTGTACGATTACTCTCCGGTGCTGTCGGAAGAGATAGTCAGTGTACCGAAAGTGCAGACCTCGTCCGCGAACTACAGATCATGCTTATGCTCAACATCAAAGCTGAGATTCAAGCTGTGGACGATGCAGGGGACCTCACTGCATGGTTGGACAGTACTTTGACAAAAAAGATGGAACAAATATGGCCTATGAAGCGTGCTTGATTAGGTAATAGTCTACTTGTACAGGAGAGCACCGGCGCACATTATCGGAGATGTCGTTCAGTCTTTGAATTGGTACCCAACCTTCTTAGAGCAGAAGCTGAACAAGTACTTGATCCACAAGCGTCACGTGATTGGTTCGCCCAGTAGGTGGCACCCATTAAACCCCGTTAAGTGGATACGATCGAAGGAGCAAACCTGCAAGATCCGACGAGTCGAACTCGATTCAACTTGAATAATTCGGCATAAAGAGCGAGACAATTGATTTCGCAGTAAATGTATCATCCTTAAAGTCTTGGGGACGGGGTGGGATACAATTATACTCGCAACAACCCGCATGCTACATATCATATTCCCCAACGCACAAAATTTTTCTGGGCTATCCACAACTATCATTATAAGCCGAATGAACGGGCGGGCACTTCTGGAGCAGACGAGACAGCGAATACAAGAGCACAAGCAGTACTAAAGATACTGCGAACCTGTCCCGGTACTGATTTCGACCAATTTCACGGGCTGTGAGGCATACCCCTACACCGCTATCGCTGTGTCACCCATAGCAGAGTGCAAGAGAGAAAGAGAGGGGACTAGACTCTGGCACACGCACGGGGAGATGGCGCCAAGGTTATCCGAAGATGAGATCGATGATCTCGTTTACTTAGCCCGGGCGGGCGAGGATGCAGATCTCACCGAGATGCTACAAGAGCTTGCTACCCGCGAAACGGCCACAGTCGCAGACATCCTGACTGCTGCAAGGGAGGAACAGAGCAAGGCCACCTGTCTACATATGGCGGCAGCAAACGGACACGCAAGTAAGTCTTCATTTGAGCCTTTAGCTCATACCCCTTTACTTCAGTTGGCGGTACTGCATAGCATGGGAGATAAAACATGCCTCCGCTGTCAGCTGTCGAAAGCCACTGGTTGGGCCCATCTTCACACACCGAATATGGCCCTCCTGATCTGAACACGTTACTGTTTTCAAGTCAGTTTTGGCATGATCACGCCAGTTCTGCCTCGAGCCGAGTATTACTGGTTCGGCGCGCAACGCTTTTCACTAACGACTTCGTGTGCATTTAGAAACTGTAACACTTATACTCTCATATCTTCCATTGCCAGCCAAGACATCAGGGACGGCAGTAGCTTCCACAGACTCAGAGAACACCGAGTCAGCACAAACCGCCGCCGAGGCAGAGCCAGCATACATTGACGTGCAGAATTCGTTTGGGAATACCGCCTTACACTGGGCGTGTCTTGGAGGCCACCTAGACATCGTCAAGCTGCTGCTTTCAAGAGGCGCTTCGCCGGCCATTGCCAACGAGAAGGATCAGATCCCGCTAGATCTGGCTGCTTTCAATAATCACATGCATGTTGTTGATCACTTCCTGGCGCAGAGCAAGGATATCGAGGGCGGTAATGCGCAGGAAGGCGGCTTGGTCAAGGAGGCGGAGGATATGGATATAACGGAAGAGAAAAATGCCGGCTCCGGAGGATAGGGTGGAGAGCTTATCATATAGTAAAATGAATGAATAGAGGATTACCTTTAACGAAAGCAAAACACTACACACCAAAATGAATGATTGGGTATCAATTTGACTATTGCATGTAAGCCCGGGTTAGAGTGCATCTTCGCGGCTAGATACTCACGACTCAATGGCTGAAATAGGTAAGTTCAACGCTTCAAATTCATCAGCACTAACTAGACGGGAAATGGACCTCCTATAATCTGAAGTTAAGTTATTAGCAAAACGCAAGAGGAGGTGTTTAAAGAAGTCTTTATCTTACGACACAATGCAGACGAGTCCTGCAAGTTCAGGGTCAGCAAGAGCTGAGCAGAACCAGAGGGGAAAGGGGGTAGTAAGACAGGGGCCCTAAAAGTAGTTATCCTTTATTCTTGGGTTCTGTGATTGCGCTCTTCTAACAACGTCTGATATAGAAAGAATACCTGAATAAAAGAACAGTAAAGGTGTAATATTAAGCTCGTTGCCGTAGGCTTTCTAAAAATGAGCCGGTAAAGAAAAGGAGCATCAACAATAGGAGCACTTTACGAACCAAAGCCCTTATCAGCTTTCTCTAACAACTGCACCCGCCTCAAAGTTCTCTAAGCTCTCTCGCGTAGAACCTTCTCTATTCTCAATATCGTCGAGCGCAACATGAACCATCACAGCCCGTATGTCCATTGGATGAGACACTTTCAACCCAAGTTAGCAAACGGAACAACACTCAGTGCGCTAACACACTAAGCTAGACAACCTCACCTGTACTCTCAAGATCCGGCCGTCTCCAATACCCACGATGCCACCACCGCGACATAAACGGCCGATCCGTCTGGCCCCTCGGCTGCGTAAGCGCCATCTGCGCAATAACAACAGGCAGCAACCCGCCCAAACCCCTAGACGAAGGCGCATACCGATCCGTGTTCCGGAACATCTCCGGCACCAGGCTCGGCATCCACGAGGGCCGGCGGCCCGCGACGACAGGGCTGGTCCCGCCCGCCGCGACGTGCGTGATGCCCGTGATATCCGGGTCCTCGAAGCTCATGAGCGTGAGCGGTCTGCCCTCACCATACGCCCTGCGTCGTCCTGTTGAAGCAAATTGAGCTCCTCCTCCGCCGCTGCTGTAACCAGGGCCGAGGTGGAACGGGTAAGGACTGATAAGGGCGCACAGCGGATCCTCTTCCATGTACACGCACGGCAGCGGGCGCCAGCAGTGGAACACGGTGAACTGGGCGTACTTACTCAACTCCCAGGGCTGCTCATCTGCGCCGCCGCCGCTATTCCTATTGGGGTGATTGGGGTTACTCCCGCTGCGTAGGTAGATGCCTCCCGCGCAGCGCAGGCGAGTGTCCGGGTCGACGCTGCTGTTGTCGCGCTCCCAGTAGTAGCCCCGCGCGGCCTCGACCTCGCCGTCGCGGTACCGGAAGACGGTGCCGACCGTCTCGCCTGCGTAGCTGCCTGGGTCGAAGGGCGGCATTACCGTGCCCCATTGGTCTACGTTTGGGGGGGAGTGCGGGTCGATGTGGATTTCGTTGACTACGAAGAGGAAGGAGAGGGAGGGGGTTGCTGGGCATTTGGTTGAGCGCGAGGTGGGTTTGTCTGGTTTGTGGGATTTCGAGTCTTGTCTCTCTGAGTGGGAGCTCGGCTGGATGATGTGAGGATACGACTTTATCGAGAGAGGGTTGGGCTGAAGTACTCACCTTGGTTTTGTGAATCCCCATGTTGACTATCTGAGATGAAGTACTTGAGCGGCCCTATAAAGATATTGAATACCTAGATATAGATTTCGAACGAGTCGTAAGTCGCGCATATTGACACATTGTACTCTGCGGCTATATATAGACATATGGGGATTATTTGTCTTCTATTTCATTTGAAAAATCTACAACTTCTCTTGTGGACGAGAGAAAAATCTAAATTATTGAACCAGGTAAGACATTACAGGTGTCACTAGAGCCGAAATCGCCATTGTAGGCGTGAAGAAACTAATAGATTCTGAAACCTCTGTCTTAGCTGTCCGGTAAATTGCAAGACCACTAGTCCGTCGTAGGGCTCTACAATGTTTGATACTTCCCTGCTGCCGGGCCCGGAGGCGCACAAGGACGATTGTTATAGGTTCATCTGGTCTTGTGCTCGAGGCTCGTAACACGACAACGTCGTCCCGTGACCGCTTTGTGATCCTCTAGAAATGCTGTGCCTTGTATTGTAAGGCATCAAATTGTCCGACGGGCGGGTAGCTGCCTTGACCCGGAGCAACGAGGTAACGTCTTATCCGGTCTCAAGCGATCTTAAGCACCATCCCGAGATCTCCGGGGTCTATGCTCGGAGGGTGGTGTATCCAGATGTGTTTGCAGACCGTTATGTCTGACTGGTCGTTCCTGGCAAGTGACGTACCAGCGGCCCATTTTCAGCGAATGATTTAATTGTTAGGTATTACGAGAAGCCCAGATTAGCTTATTGGCTGAAAAACACATGTTTTACATCCCATCTCTTGACCTAAATTGCTCGTCCAGCTTTTCGGGATGTTCTAGGGAGACTGTGAAACGAATATTGACCAATAAAACGACATCCCTGACTTTTCCAGTATACCAACTCTAGGCTTCAACGCTATCAGCTTAATGAAACTCTTTTCGGCAGAGTGATTTTATCTCACTGTCATTATCTAGGGTTTAACTTCATCCTCGATTGCGCTTGCTCCATTTTACGCAAAATTTTTGCCCAGCTATCTGTAGGCAGCATATGCTCATCTCAAGAAATTCCACTTTGACGGAACGTAAGCAAACGGCATCAAGTATGATCGGAATATGAAGCTCATTGTCTGTAATCAAACGGCCAGCACTATCGTATTTTGAACATGACGGGGCCAGTTTGGGGGGTCTCCCGGAGCAATAATCAGTCTACCCGACTGTGCTGTGATACGTAGGGCAAAGTCACCGTCCCTGTGTTGCAAGGTTGTCCAGCAAACGCAGAAACAGTACACCATGGGATCAGAAGACTTTAGCGAAACTCAATCAGGAGCAATCGAGATTATCAGTGTACGAAGCTACAAACGAAACTCATAGCGTTCCTAAGAAACCGCAGATTGAGCCGCCTTACCTATACTCAAAGGATTCACCCGATAGTCTGCCGTTTAGCAAGCATGCTATCTCAGTACAATCCGAAGTGCTCACATGATCGACTACTCTCGGCAACAGGACCAATAGGGCCCCTGCGCCACCTAGCACAACTGGAGTTACGGGTGTTCCTGATTCTCTTGCCGTATAAATGTCGACATGTAACCCCCATCATTCTATTCCACTCGTTTATATACCCTCAAGCAGTGTTACATCGGAAAAGGTAGCCGTGTGAAGTAAAAGCTCGGCATGATGTAGCGAACAGGTTCATTGTGGTACACGCCATACTCGAGGGTGAATATCAGTGGTCAGTTGCGCTAGAGACTAATACCGTGATTCCACTGATATATCGGAGGAGCGGCACTTCAGTGAATCAAGCATATCAGTAGTAAGTTGAGCTCTGAGGAGCTGCCAAACTTAGGATATAGATTCTACAATGCTCATACTCTTAAAGACCTGACCTAGCCTTAGATCGGTTGATAACTATTAATATCCTTGCCCCCTGGTTTTAAAATTTAAAATAAACTCACGTCAAGGAGCATTCATACAATTGCCAAGTTGTACAAATATCGCCGATTAGAGGTCACCAGAAAAATTTTATCTATTTGGCTCTTAAATAGTCTAATAACAAAGAAAGCAACCAAACACAGGAAAGCTTGGAGTCGCCTGCTCCCCCTTGGCGCTATCATGAACGTCGACCTACTGTGGTGTCTTCAAGCATGTTCCTCGTTCCCTCTAAAGTATACAACCACCGGAATTCGCCGTAGCGGAGGGAAACCCGGATCCAAACACTTCTTGCATTCGCTGAGGCTATACCTCCCGTTACTCTTAGACCACCGGAATTCGGTTTTTGGGAGGTACCGGGTACATATTCGACAGATAATATATTCCCCTTCTTTCCCTCCATAATCTCGGACACACTCATTACACACTACCCCTACCCATGGCGGGATGGGTCCATGTAACATTTCCCTCACGTCGCGGATATTTTGACAGCAAGGGCAGAAGAACAAAATTTCAAACTCCTCTTTGCCTAGTTAGAAATGGGGGTCAGCAGTTGCCATTTGGTTTGTAAAGAATTTGAAACATCCCAGGGCCAATTGTGGTTGTGACTGCGCTGAGTGGGCAAATCCGCTGCCTCGCTCGCGATTCGAAAGGCAAACTCTTATTACTCACTTGGCACTGGCACTGGCCTATAGTCGTACACATCGCGCTTCCATTCAGCAGCAGGGTCGTAGGTCTCGTCGCATTGATCCAATTTCACTCTGGGAGCCCCGCCCAAATATGGTCTGACGACGGGCCTAGTTCGTGATTGCCCCTCAGCGGGGGTTGATCTAGGAGCCGGAGGAGGCGCATCGCGAAAACCCCTAAGGTGGCCGATAAAGGACATGATGAGATGGGTAGACCAGGATGATGAACCGTAGTTGTGTCGCGTTTGAGACTAGTCGGCTAGAAAGGAAATATGTGTGAGGGTTCTGTTGAGCGTCATATGCGACGGAAGAAAGGCGGATGGCCCCATTATATACAACACCAATATTATCTAACTCTGCCGCGGTGATCGCGCGAGGAGATTTCGGACTACTCCCTCTCCAGCCGCAATGTGTCAGAGATAGGGTAGGGAAACTCATAACAAGAAGTCCGTAGGATGTTTGATTAACTCCAGGGATGGATACAACTGATTCATTGGCTTACATTCAATGATGTACCGAAGCTGTAGTCTGTTGTGAGGTTTGCTATGAATGATTTGGTAGAATGTTCAAACATGTTGGTATCCCTTGACACGCCCCGTCGTCCACGACAGTAATAAGCGCCTAGATTGAAAAACCCCATGTCAATGCCTCAGATAATTTTCGCTACATAAAATCGTTACCCCGGGCAACCAGACTGAACGTTGAGACGCCCGTGGACCAATTAATTATCCATGGGTTATTACTTCAGCTATACTCCCCTACTTTGGACTCATGACTGCTACATCTGCTTCTTCTTTTCTACAATGCAGTTATTCTCTCTACCTCCTCTGACAAAACTTCCTGCGAAGTGCACAAGCATACATCAAGTTGTCAATCTTACTGACTTTCCATGATCAAATCTACTCCAAATGGTTTCATTAAAGCTTGTACTCCAGCGAGAGGTGGCATTATGGTTATATGGCCTCGTGCAAGGAATAGGGAAGCGTATTCTGATGCAAATATTGAATAGCGGTGCCAATTCCTATCTTAACATGAAACAGATCAGGCAAGGGAGCGATGTCTATTTGTTTCTGTATAGAAAAGCATTTATGTTGGGGGAACCACTCGGGCGATATTCAGCCCCGACATTATCCAAACAGGGGTTCTTTAACACGCCAGTGCGAGGACTAAACCAAGGATTGCTAAAACCCAGATAAATAACTACCAATCACTCAGTAGAGTAACTACACAATCGTATGCCCGTGCTGCTAGTTACGTAAGCCTTAGGGATAGAGGTAATATGGCTTCAGGTTCGTCGCTCCCTTATCTCTTGTCCCCAGTGAATTTCTGGTTGGTAGATTTCAATGTGTTCCTATCAATTTAAATGATGTCGAGTGAATCCATGATTAATACTGGCAGCCCAGACGTTAAATGGAGTTCATTGGATGATCGAAGCGACGTTAATGAAATGAAACAGTGACGGTCGCGCTACCCCAAAGACTACCGTTACTAGGCCAATGTTTACGAGGACTATGACCTCGACAATAGGGACGGATGAATTAGCAGAGCCTTACTTACCTTAGATCCGCAGTTGTTCGGTGATCCTGCTTCTCTACCCTGAGAGTGTACATTGCCATCTAACTGTAACAGCAGTCGGATACGCCTGATCGACTCGACGCCCCGCCCCTCGTGTCGTTTGAACTTATAATCAACAGCTGCTTCTCCATCACTTGGCTCTGGAAGACCTTCAGTTTCCTGCGGTTATACGATGGCCCAATGTATTGCCTTTCGTCCGTCATGGCCAGCCTGCTCGATAAACCACCTTGCGACAGCAGCATGATAATGGTGTCCCTGAGCCCGCCGATCGTGATGTGCTTCAGCGGCACCGTCCAATAACTGTTCCAAAACCCGTATTGCACACCGTAGTGCAAGAGGGATTGCATGATCGTGCCGCACATCGCTCTAGAATCGGGCGCGGACGGATCGGTCAGCTGTCGTCTAGGGCGGCTCTACTGGTGTCGTTCTTTTGTGCTAGCAATAGGGGCTGATGACTTCGAGCTCGAGTGATGTAGGCGATTGGTAGGCATCGAATGATGTCAATAATGGGGGTCTCTTCGTCCCATGCTGCAGAAGGTTAGGGCGCGTGTGAATACGGATACGGATTCGGGAACAAAGATGTTATGGATATCTATGGTCCTGGGACTGATGAGAACCAGATTGACGCCGTCAGCTATGGCAGAGAGAAGAAGTCAAGATCAGCATTTGGTGTGACTCATGGTGTATTCAGGACGTAGGACGATAAGAGGGGATGGCACCAACAGACCATTGTTATTGTTGGTTCAAAGCCCACTTTGCATCCTTACGTGCAGTGTTGCCTACAGACATGAGTCACAATATTGCGGATGCTTACATCCCATCTCTAATTACCACACGTTTGTCCAGCGTTCAACACCGCCGAAACAATTTGGGCTTGGCAAACATTGTACTTTGGCGAAGTTAAGCTTCATTTGAAACTTGTCAATAGGTTAGATAAATACTTTCATTCTATAGAAACCACTTTGATTAATTGTAAATTGATTGAATTTTTTATTCAATATTATAGTGCGAAAACCTGCTTGCTAAGCCGGAATTGATTGGCTGTGTTGAACGCTGCGATTTCGCATGCTGTGATCCGAAAGAAAATGTCTGAAGCACCTGAAGGCATTGTTGAGTACGCATACGACCACATCTCAGAATGGTATCTGCAGTGGGTTGAAAGCCAGAAATCACCACGAGAGAGATACGCCAAGAAGCTCCTTGAGGAGCTGCAATCTTCGCCCTCTATTCTGGAGCTTGGGTGTGGCCCCGGAGTTCCCGTATTGCAATTGCTCCTGGATCAAGGCGCAACCGTAGTCGCGAATGACATCTCGACGAAGCAAATTGAAATGGCTAAGGCCCGCTTCCCAGATGTCGAGCTTATTGCCGGCGACATGACGGCGCTCACTTTCGAGCCTGAGAGCTTCCATGGAGCAATCAGTTTCTACACACTGTTCCACCTTCCACGATCGAAGCTCAAGGATATGCTCACGAAGATCTACGAGTGGCTAAAGCCTAACGGGGTTTTTGTTCTTAATCTCGCAACCATCGACGAGGAAGAAATCCATGGCGAGTTCTTTGGATATGGGATGTTCTGGAGTAGCTTTGACGTCGATGGGAATCAAGCACTGCTGAGAGAAATTGGATTCGACTTATTGCAGGTTGAAGTGTTACAAGCAGGCGATGGGAAATTAGAGGAGGATGATCCAGACTCAGGCGCCGAGTTCATGTGGGTTGTGGCACGAAAGAAAGATTGTTCTACCGAGCAGGATGCCGTAAGGATGGTGGCTCAGAGTGAATAATAAGCCTCACACAGTTTACTCTGCACATCTGTCAACTGAGACTAGGCGACATCGGCGTGAAAAGATTATATAAGAAGACTTTCGCCTTCTACTTCTTCTGGGGCCTAAGGCCAACCATGACTGCCCTACATCACGTTTGAAGTTCGCAAAGCCGCGATGACTTCACAAGGACTGTCAGCGTCTCTTATCTCAATGTGAAGGTAATCGTAGAATAGTCACATCGTATGTAGATAGAAAAGGAGTCATATGAAAGACGTGTCGACGGTATCGGTCTTCTGGCCCCGAGCGCTGCCGACACATACTTAGAACGGATGGCCTGAATATATAGACAGCGGCTAATCGGTAGACACCAGGGTGTTACCTAGGCACCCGACAAACGCAATCCAAAACTGTTCTGATATCATAGACCAGCTTCTCCCACAACTGGTTATGAGCGGTCAACTAACCTGCGGGAAGCTTTGAAGCCAGTGCGATACTGTGGTAGGTTTATAACTCATACTAGCTTAGTGGCCCTGCATTTAGATTTCGCGCCTGCTCGCGTCGAATGAGATAAACAATGTGAGACATAATTACTCTGTTATCGTTAGCGGGGTAATATGACGTGATAAGAATCAATTGCAGGGTTCACGTCGTTCTGAACACAGATCTCATCGCGCTCTCGGATTCTCGGCATCGATCTCATACAGGTTTGCAGGGGTACAAAGCTTAGTTCTACACGATCCATGCTGTGGGTACTGGAGACCGACATCTGGTCAGCCTGATGGTTTTCGCCTTTCAGACAATCATTCCCGAGAATCCGAGACGATTTTGGTTCACCAGGCACTCATCATAACCCCCGACCACGTTGTCAGCTTGCGCCATGGAGATGCAGATTTTCATGATTCTCCTAATCATTATGTCTCTCATATCTCTTATTTTCTTTAGTAAGGTCCTTGGACTTACAGTAATCAGCCATAGCATGTATCAAGATATTGAGATTTACAGATTCTCAGAAGCAAAAATGAAAGTCTTAACTCCGAAGACCGCGTGGCCAAGAAGTTAGAATTCGGCAAGTGAAAGTAGGGTTACGCAAAGGAGGGGGTGAGAAGGAGTCCGACTTTCGGGCCCTTATTTGCAACTCGATGATCGATATTGTCGTACGATCATTTCTAATTTTGTAATCGCCGAGGGAGGAACGCTTCAATCTAAGCCAAAGCTTACTCAAAGTCTCAATGAAAGATATATTAACAAATTGGAACATTTATAAATCAGTTGGATCTCAAGTCCCTTGTCACTGGTGAACTTCCTTCTTCGTTCTTTTTCGATTACTTCATCTGTCAGCAACACCTTGAGGTTACCTAGATACTCGATATGGCAGCCCTTGTGGAGACTACTATGAACTATTACCTGGATCCCTCTAAAGGTGGGACACAAACGAGCACTTTTGGAACTGTTGGTGTTCTTCGTCGAAAGTTCGATACTCATACTATTCAAATCGATGATATACGAGGTCGTGAGAACGACTTCAATATCCATACTCACGCTTTCCAACCCTGCAAGTGGAAACCTAGTATCGCCTCACTCGACTCAAGTGAGATCAAACGGTGTCTCTATGCTGAGGCTGAAGAGTTTATTAAGACGATGTGAGTGAACGAGAAATCTTATCACCTCTAAAAGTCTCAGCGATCTGCCTAGACCATATTTGTATACTGATAGGCAATTTCAGCACTAAGGCAACGCGGGTTCACTGTTTCTCTCACCTGATTAGACAGAACACTGTGGAAAGCAACATTGAAGCTTTGAGACAACTGGAGGCCTCCAGGGGCAGAGGCAACATTTCAGATAAAGAAGGTTTTGGGAAAACGGTTCCGGCCCGTTATGCACATGTCGACCAGTCCGGCAAGGGAGCCCGGACTCTCCTAGGAGAAAATCTCCGTAATGAGGCAGAGGAGTTGTCCCGCACGCGCTGGGGAACTGTGAACCTTTGGCGGCCGATTCGTACCATCAGACGAGATCCGCTTTGCTTCTGTGACGGGCGAACTATCAGCGACGAGGATTTGGTGCCTATCGATGCAGTCCCGCCACCAAAGGGCACCAGCAGTTTCTACGAAAGTATCTCCAGAGGAGATGGATTCCAGACGCTCGAGATTCGCGCGAATCCGAAGCACAAGTGGTATTACCTCTCTGAGATGCAGCCAGATGAGGCCTTGGTGTTCAAGGGCTTCGATTCGAAGAACACCTCCACGAGCCGCTGTTGCCACGCCTCTTTTCGACACCCGCAGACAGTTAACGACGCACCAAGAGAGAGTATGGAAATGCGCTTCTTTGTATTTTACGAGAATGAACCGCTTCAGGGGCCATAGCTCTATCAGTAATGGCTGATAATTAATGTTAGTTACGTTCTACGTATCTTTTGCTAGAGAACCAGAAACCCACTGTCCATCACAATGAATTTATAAATGCACCTCGTCACCTCTTTATTTCTCAATCCTAGAGCTTCTACTATGTCTATAGTTCAACTCTGTAATATTTATCCCAAAACGCTACGACCTCGCGCGCCCGTGGTCCCGGTGGCTCCAACCGCGGCTCACCATCGTCATTCCACACCATTACAACATCGTCACTCCTTTTCAAAGCCGGCCAGGAATCAACACCTCCTTGGCTACCCTCAGGAGTCCCAGTTCGCACAAAGTGCACCCAAGTCTGCATCATTTTTCTGGAAAGGGATCTATCGGCGTCGCTCCAATCCCATTGCCACGCGTCGAGGTTACCAAATGCGTACAGCGCACCAGCAAGATGGAAAGCGCCCGCAAATTTTCTTTCAACTATTTCTGAATTCGCGGGGATTGGTGGCGAGCGCGAAAATTCGTAATACCACGCGGGCGATTTCATGTATCTCGACTGCAGACGTGCAGACGTCCACGTCGGCCAGTAAAAGACTTGATCTGCAAGTAGTTTCCATGACGAAGTCCACACTTGTGCGTCTGTGCTTGCAGGATACAAGCTAAGGGCCTCATCTGCTTGTTCTCTGAACGTTTCCTTGATGAATGCGCGATAGTCAGTCAGCGAGTCCAGACGCGGTAGCGCCGTCCCGTCATCAGCGGTACTACCCGCTAAAAAGGGGATGTCGGCTGCCCGGCCGGACGTAAATGCCGAAAGTGGCGATTGAGGGAGAACGTAACCGTCGATGATAGGATTTGCGGTGTCATAAACACTCAGGCTCGTAGAGACAGGTCTTAAATAGGACTTCCATATTCCTTGCCTGCGAGGCAAGTTTGCTGTTAGAATCTTCTCAGAATGCATCTCGCGCAGTTCGGCGAGAGATGAAGCGCCAAGACTATGTAGTAACTCGACTCCGGCTTCTTCAGCCGCAGCCAATGTCATGTAGGCTGCGATGTGGCCAGGGCCATCGATCGCTGGTGCCATTCCTGGTCCGCTCTCGCAGATCGCCTTGGAAAATAAGCCCTTGGCCAACGGCGAGGCGCGAAGTATGTGGACGCTAGCACCGCCAGCCGAGACGCCCCCTATCGTCACCTTTTCGGGATCACCCCCAAAGGCTATGATGTTCCGCTGAACCCACTTGAGCGCTGCTATCTGGTCCATAATGCCGTAATTGCCGGATGCCTGCTGGCCTGACTCGGCACTAAGCTCTGGAAGTGCAAGAAATCCGAAACGACCAAGCCGGAAGTTCACAGTGACGACCGTAATACCTTCGGCAGCTAACTTGCTCCCATCTTGCATTGGGTTGGCTCCAGACCCAAAGACAAAGGCCCCGAAATGGAACCAGACCAGAACTGGCCGATTGGTCGAGTCATCGGCGCCTGTGTATACGTTCAAATAAAGGCAATCCTCGCTGAAATCAGTCTCCTGACTAGAATATATAGAGGCGGTCGGCGCCGGTGGCTGAACACTGGCAGGGCCGAATCTATCCCCGGGTCGTATGCCAGTCCAGTGCGGAGTAGGCTGCGGTGGTCGCCAGCGTAGGTCTCCTACGGGAGGTGCAGCGTAAGGGATTCCTAAAAATGACCTTGTCGCATTTGGGCGATGAATTCCCGAGAGCGACCCAGACTCGATGACTACTGGAGTACACGAAGATTTCTCGAGGCTCTGGGACTCAATCATCTCGTATTTACCGTTAAATTAAACAATATCAGTATGAGACGACAGATGCGTACGAGGACGAGGTCGAAAGTCGGCACAGTAGAATAGATGTGTTCCATTTATATCATCACGTTTATAAAATATTTCATGGGGTTTCTTTACCTAAAGCATTCGACTATATAACCAGCGCTGGTCTTTACTTGCTGTAAGCATAGTCTTATAACTCATCCCGCAACAACCCTGACAGACAAGGATCTTTTCTTTCCGCCCCTCCCGTACATGCGGGGCGTGATAAGCCCAGACGACAACTGCAGATGGTGCTTATGCTGCCAGTAAGATTAATAAAGATGGTCGATCTTTGGCGGCCCTTGTTCATACTATTTTAATATTACAGTAGATGTTCGGACTCGCTCCTTCGGACTAAGTCACATCCCCTTACGTAATCCTGAAAGGGAACTCACTCAGAACTCGGGAATCTGAGTATACTCTACTATAATTGACATAACCTAACGTGAGAGTAGAGGTCTACTGCACTCGGTGAATTGACAACTCGCCTGCGCTGCTCCCATTCACAAATATTCAGCCACAAATAGAACAGATCAATTCCCTCCGGATGCACAGTCTAGCGGAGGCAGCTGGAGATAGGCCACGTCCCTCAAGGTATTCCGCATTGACTCTATAATTGCTCTGCTACAGCTACTGATTGTATTGGAGGGTCTATCTACATGAACACAACGGTAAAGGCAGATGTTGCGATCTTAGAGGAAGCTAAAGTATTTTTTTTCAGCAGCCATGGAGCCACTCAAGTCCTGCAAGGATATACTGCTCTCCTTTACGTTGCAGTCGTATCCTTTGTCTCTTCTCCAACAATCTAAGACCCATGGCGGCAATATTCTAGGCTTAGGTTCAGAACTTGGGTCACTCGTAAGCATCCTCTTCCTTACCTTCTGGGAGATCACGGAGGATGATGAAAAGACCATCGATACATGGAGAAAGGCAATGGATGACATCGACCGTAGTGCTGCAAAGAGGGATACGTTAGTTACGTTGAAGTATCTAAACTAATTATGCGGCAAGTTTCCAAGATTCGATCAGATCATATGGTGATCTGAATAATGCGAAGCTGCGCGAGGCGAGTAAGCCATCTGACCCTGACGGCTTATTTCAGAGGGGAGTTCCCGGTGGTTGGAAATTATTCGAATAGGATTTACTTAGCATATCTCATTAGATATCTAGGTAAAATACTAGGTTTTTTCTCGACCCCGAATAAAGATACTGAACTGAATTAGATCTCAAAACTATCACAAATATAGACACCCATAATGCCACTCTGATTTGCACACTCTAACCATCATACTGCTCCGCCCTCTCGGCCTGCTCCCCCCGCCGGCCGATCCCGTCTTACGCTTCCGCGTAGATTAAACCTGCCTACGTTAACCACATCTAGGATTGTCCATTTTTTGTGTTCTCGTTCTGCAGCCGCTGCCCTTTCAGCTTCTTGTTCTTCTTTCACTCTTTTTCTCTCTTCGTCTCGTTTGATCCTTTTTGGTTCTTTGAGCTTGCACTCTCTCCGGTACAACTTTAGTGCCGCGTCAAAATGCCGAATTATATACTGTGGATCAATTTCCAGCTTAACATCGTCCAAAGCTTGCTCATCCAACTCATCAGTCAATATAGCTTCCTTAGGGGTGAAATCTTTCAGGCTTAATAGTACCCTTTTCGGCCGGGCGTAAGCCTTTCCGTCGTTATCACAGATTTTGTAGTTCTTTTTATCAAGAATCGGTTGCTCATCTGCATCTAACAGCTGCTGGCCATTTTCATTAAAGGTAGCGCGCCAAATAAAAGCTCTGGCAGGTCCGCGGTTAGGCAGTCGCTCAGTTCCAACGTTCTCCCGAATGGTTTCCCACGCGTCGAACGTTCCTTTGAAATCAAATCCCACAACTGTCCGGACTTGGCCTTTTGTTTCTCGGAGAAATTCTACGGCTTTTGTTTCCAAGTCATCCCTTTCCTGAGACCAAGCAACTTCAAAAACTATCGGTGGTAGATCGATGGGGTCAAACGTAAAGGAACAGTCTGCGTGCAGAGTTTTGTCGCCTATTTCGATGGGTGTATCGCCTGTAGTAAGTATTCGTTCTATGATATCCCCGTGGCCCTGAACCTGAGTGATTGACCGTAGCACCTCCTGATCAATTGCTCTCTCCATGTATGAGTGGAAGCGTGACTTCATGAAAATAGTGAGTTGACTTTTGCCATAGCGAGATTCCCTATAGTCGTAACTAGTAGAATTATGTTAGTTGGGCCTCCCGCAAATGGAATGATGATTATTACCGAAGAATATTATTGAAGTAGTATTGGAAATCACTGTCTTGTTCATCGACCTCAACGAGTAGTTCAATATAGTCTTTTGGAAACAGTTGAATGCGGATTATCTCTGATTCGCCTAGATAGCAACCGTCTTTGATTTTTTTGATGAGTTCGATAAGGCGGCGGACTCGACGACTCCGCGCTGCCTGCCGCTCCCGGCTACTCCGAAAGGATGCCAGAGTTCTTTCGTAAAGACGATGCGTAGTACGTTTGAAACCACTGTTTGAGGTGCCTCTTGAGGAGGCAATAGACCGATCCTCGTCACTGTTGCCGTTCTGGTGAAACTGAGAGCTTACACTCCGAGGAGACAGCCCAGCAGTTTGACTAGATGGGGGACTATACAGCCTCCCTAAAAGTCGTTTAGGTGAGGATAAGACAGCAGAAAAGCGATTCTTGCCCGGGCCGGCAGATGATGTGCTGGGCGATGCTTCGTGGTGTACCCAAGGCTGGCTTTGCCTTTCTGGTGTCTCCCTTGGTGTTGGGTAGGACATGAATACTGAAAAAAGTTTGGTAATTCTCAAGATGTATTTTGCGAGGCGTTCAAGAGTAGAGGCTAATATATCTGAGCAAACTAGACAGCCGTGGCAAGTCGAAGTTTGGAATCCAATCCTGGATTTGAGTGATCGGATATGGGGCTTGGGTCGTCGGGTGTGGGATATTGGCGATCGGACGGAGAGCCTTAGCGACGGAATGTAGGACTCGAGCGGATACATGAACTTCGCGAGTAAGCCGAAAGAATGCGGGGTTTTCTGTGCAACTGTCATGATCACGGGGTCCCAACCTCTCGCAAAATATCACCTCGAAGTCTCCTTGCGCGACCAGGAAGCATCCAATAAAATGGGGCCATATGCTTAATAAGACGCCCTACCGCCTTGGAACAGGGAATATCGCTTAAAACTTCTGTACTCTCTACCATTCCATCTCTTGGCCAGGCATGCGTAGGGTCTGCAAGCTTGATCGTCACAGCAACGGCCTCAAGCACCAATAATATCTAGTATCTCACTATAAGGGCCGTTTTCAAGAGCGTCATAAGTCTTCAGATGACCCCATCATGAATCTATGTGCACATAAAAAGGTGTGCTTCATGTACAACATGGCTAGAATCATTGACATTGAGGTATTGATACTTCCGGCTTGGGAAAGTTTTGACTCTTCCCTAGACAGCACTGAACAATCAGGAGTGCATTGAGGCAGGCAGTACATACTCGGATTATAGAGGACAAGGAAGACAATAAGAGGAACATATTGGGAAACCCGGAGTGATACAACAGGTGGCAGTGTCGAAAAATCATATAGGCGAAAGAATCATTGTCACACAAATGCAGCGATCACAGCTAATAGGCTATGTCTTCTATGAACTGCTGTCAGTTGTATTTTGCATGTATCAAACTAGATATTGAAGCATTAGATCTATCAATGATCCCAATATAGTCCACCTGGGATTATGTCTTAATCAGTTTGGTATTCCGAAAACCTCACATTGTGGTCGTCCCACAGCATCATGGCTGAAAAGTAGCCGAGAAGAGCGCGAAAGATACGTATTTGCGTTACTGAGTGTTGAGAACATGATTCCTGCAAATGTATATGACCGTAGCCAAATTTTATAGCACTTTCGTCAGGGCTGAACGAAACAGTTACTTGCACGAGCTCTCAGGCTACTCTGCAGGAACTTTGGTGTATAAGCAGAAGTGGATTGAAGCATCTTGTTTTGTAATGCAAGTCACAGCCACTCGCTGAAAGTGTCTCAGAGAGTCTCGCTAATCTAAGACCTTCTGAAACCCGGGCAGACGCCAAAAAGGCAAAGGCTGGGATAAAGCTGCCTGTATAGACCGTAAGGGAGTCTTCTGAAAATATCATTGTCGCATCGAGCATATCTAAGTCCTATATCCCAGTCCTTGTGATACAGGCAACTCTTGACCCCAGTGGCATCGGGCAGGGCTGTCGACGCCAGTGTTCCGATATATCCCTATACTCACATCCCTGTATTGTAAAATGTGAAACGCCCGTTTATGGTCCATTCAAGACCAGACGATCCCGTTGGTCCAGCATCTATAATAACAAAGGTCGATCTCCCTGGACTCGAATTCTCGGTCATATTTCACCCCGTCCACAATGACAGGGTGAAATTGACAAACACCACCTGGCTCCATGCTCGAAGACACCCAATTCATCTCGTCTCTATTATCGCAGACACCGTGCTACTAGATGATCGAAAAAGAACACATCGGCGATTTATCCACTTCCTGCTGCAGCCCGGCCTGCCATGTGTTCCCACCAAGATAATAGCAATTCCATTTACCGATGGGGGCGTTATCTTCGTACGTCCGACCAAAACGCCGGATCAAGCCACACTGCCACCCTCCGTTATGTTAAAAGCCGCTACACATATAAGAGAAGGCAAGAATAGACGGACAGACGAGCAAACGATGCAGGGCAAATGACTCGGAGAGGATTCGACATGGTACACAAACCCCCCCGACGTCGGACGGCCTGGCAGGCAGATACCCGAAAAGGGATGCTGCAAGGAGGTCCGACAAAACACAGGGAATTCCCTTTCAAGCCCCGATAACATTCTGTCATAAATGACAGCTACAAACCCTTGCTTGCCAGTTACACACCAATAGCGGAAGCCGGAGCGGATGTTTTGTTCCTGGTTTGGGCCCATTTCACTGGCCGTAATAGTATATGAGCACGGGAGCATGGTGCGCGTGCCATGTTGATAAGGAGGACACGAGCGGTATCTGCACCACTTTATTGCTCGACATTAGGTGGGCTAATTTTTCGATCGTCGGATGTGACACGCATAGTTGAGGCTCTTTTACGGCTGACCGAGACGCTGGCACATAGCGGCCCGGTAATCACTGCGCGTGCCCTACGCGCTTCTGTCCGTACGCCCAAGTCTACAATTTATATGATTCTCTGATCGAAAGTTCCGGAGTCTCATAAGATATGTACGGTCAATGCTATTCTTGTTGTTGCACAAAGAGCCTGAACTATTCTTGGAATAGGTTTGTTATAGAACCCCTGACAGTTGGTATAGTGAGATACATTCGCTGTTATAGCAGCCACGGGGATTCTTATGACAATAATGCCACGTAACTCATGCTAGAGCCCAGCGGCAGGCTACTGTGGACTCTTCTCGAGTGGTCAAACAGCCAAGACAATTAATTTACTTTCCCGAGAGATGATGACATAGATGACTTGGAAGGAGCATGGTGTATTCTTATGGAATGTCTAGTCGTTGACAGAAACTTACAATCTATCGTCCTCTGAAAGATAGTAAATTAAAATGCCTTGCTTTAGGTTCTCACATTTCCTTTCCCTAATCCACGCCAAGTTTAGTTGTCGCGATAGTACCACCGACTATAGGTAATATGGTATGTATGTAAATTTCGAGAAGCTTGTCGCCGAGTCTAGCTCCCAATCATCTGCCTGGGTGTATAATCAAAGAAAGCCTATAATAATCGTGATCGTAGGAGGGAAGTAAACTCATACTGGCATACGTGGCGACCCTGACGAACCTTGTCCATTTAACGGCTTTCGAGGCATCTAAGCCAATATCACCTGCAATGCTGTTGCTAGAATGCATCGAGAAGCCTATACGAAGATTAGCCAAGTCTATAGCGACTGGAGCGCTTCGCGACGACCCGTGTAGACCATGACATGCCATGTGAACAAGAATGATAAAATCGTGACGTCTCTCGCTACGGCGATGAAGCGGGAGCTAGAACTCACTCGTATGGGATCTATCAACTCCAGCTGCCATCATTAGACATAGATAGACTCAGACCGAAATCCAGCAACCCCAAGAAATGACAATATGCTGTGCCTTACGCCTGACGACTGTCCTCGTGGATTTCATCACGAAGTTCTTCCATCCAGCCATGCCGGAAGACAGACACTTCAACTCCCTGCTCGAAGTAATAAACCACTGCGACGAGTTCGTGTCCCACCCAATGTTTCAATCAATCACCCAGTCACGCGTGCAGCCATTGACTCAGCTCATTCGCCTCACGACTTACAAACCTAACGCTCCCATCCCAGCTTCCCCCTCCCACAAAAAGACCTAAAATCCTACACAACCCGCGTCCAAACCCTCTACCACTTCCGCGTAGGACAAGATCCAACAACCCTCGGCTTCGTGCTCCCCGAAATAGCCACAAAATTCAACAAATATCCCGGCTGGACAATTAATACCCGCACAAATCCGAAAACACTTACCCTAAGCGGCGGGCACGACTTCGAGAGCCGGTCGGAAATCGTCAAGACGACGATGAGCCACTTCAAGAGCAAAAAGACATTCGAGATCCTCGAGAAGTGGCGCGATGAGCTCAAGCCGTGCTATGGGTCCACAGGTGAAGTCCTCTTCGCGATTGAGCGCGCCGCGTTCCCGCTCTTGGGCATCGTGGCGTACGGGGTCATGCTGATGGCGTACACCCGTAACGAAGAGGGTGGCATCAGCGGTCTCTGGGTACAGAGGCGGTCGCGGGAGGCGCGAACACACGCGGGACTCCTCGACGGGACGGCCGCGGGCGGCGTCCCGATATCCAAGAAGCCGTTTGCGGCGCTCGTGGACGAGGCGCATGAGGAAGCGTCTTTTCCTCGGGAGCTGGTGGCGCAGAGGGCCAGGCCGTGCGGGACTTTATCGTATTTTCATACGCGGCGGAGGGAGATGGGAGGTGAAGTTGGGCTGTTGCAGCCCGGGGTACATTTTCTGTATGACATGGAGGTCCCCGCGGATGTCGAGCCCAGGTCCAGCGATGCCGATGTGGAGGGGTTTGAATTGATGAGTCCGGAGAGGATAAAGGGGGAGATACTTGCCGGCAATGTCAAGCCGTGGTTTGCTCTTGCTGTCATTGACTTCTTTGTCCGACACGGGATCATTCATGAAGAGAATGAGCGGGACTTTGTGGAGATCCCCATGCGCCTTCATCGCAATCTGGAATTCCCGGTCTTCGGAGTCTCGTTTCTCATAGATCACCTAAATCAGTGAGTAACATTAAGAAAATAGAGGAAGAATATGTTCGATCTTCTCAGAAAACAAATTATGTTGAACTGTTTATGAAAGTCTTATTGTGCTGTTGGTTGTGACGTTGAATACTCTTAGTATATACAGGCGGCTTGCGCAGCATTCTTCCTCTACTTTCTCTCAACAGCCGTAGGCTCCCACATGGTAATCTTTGACTTGACCCTAATGAGTTGTTAGTTACTCCTCGTACGCTCATGTAGGACAATCAAGAATAAGAATGCACTCACGTGCTATATGGCTTGTATGCACCCCGGGACAAGGTGTAGTTGGGGATGCTCCTGGGGTCCGAGTCCTCCCAAGCGCGTCGCTTGTACTGTAGCAGAGCGTCCTCTGTCGGGGGCTTGTCAACGAGATATGACATCCAAGCGTGCCAACCAGGCTCGATGTGGGAGCTGCGGTGGATGAGACATTAGTATGGCAAGTGGCGTATCGAGGCATCAGCCTCTTCAGATAACGTACGCATCGTAGTCGTGGCTCTTGTAATCAACCCATCTCGTCCGGACTATTTTCGGTCAGCACATCGGTGTTTTCGACACCGAATGAGTGAAGGCAGGCAGGCATAGTCGCATACGTGGTAGTTCTTCAGTGTTCTCGTAATATTTGTTGCCCCAACGATCAGTGCCGACGAGGGTTCCAGCCTTGGTATCGCCTGCGCAGAATTAGCATCCTGGTCCTCCGCTTGCAGTTCCTAGCTTAGCCATCGCATACCGATATACTGTTCGGAGAAGGTCGGTGGTCAGCTCCTGTCGAAAGGTCATCATTCGCGGATTCGAGGCCGACGTACGTTCATTTGGCGCCAGGCATCCTATTGGGCGGAATGTTAGCATTAATCTCATAATGGGGAGACGACAGTGACTAACCCTAACCCCAGCCTTCCACAGGTTCTTCACTGTTCTTGTGATGGTGGACATGGCGGGCGAGTCTCAATTGGAGAGCCAACTCAACTCGGTCTACCGTGAATGCTGATGTCGACGTTAGATGTGGTGGATAGAGTGAAGCTAGTAGGGGCGAGCTTCGGCTGGACCCACTTACGGATTGGCCAATGCCAGGCAAGCCAATAGTAACTTCCTCTGTCGGCTTAAGTAAGCCAGTCTTGAAATCTTGATATGCAGAAATTAGGTTTATTCGAGTAAGCGGATAAGAAAGTATCAAAGTATCGAGCTAGCCCCAAACAGTTAGAAATGACGATTATACATAGATTTCTCGATAGCTTCATTGCTTAAGCTTGAAACAGACGAGACAAGAGAACTGATAAGTATGGTAATTGTGTCGACAAGCGACTCAAACTAATATTCCCTCTCTTTTTCTTCTTTCTTTTCCCCCAGTCTCTTTTCCTATTTCTTCATTATTCACGTGAGATGATCCTCCGAGGCACTGCAAGATGTTGTCGAAGTATACGACCCATCGCACCCCGTCAAGCATCACAATATGCGCGCCAATGTCGTAGACGATACTCGATGCCCTCCAGTTCGGCGCCTGTAGGCGGTTCTACAAGCCCTGCTGGAATGTTGGCCCCTTTTACGAACGAACTCGACCGCATCGCACCCTCATTCAGAATCAACGGATCTCAAATCCAGATTATCAAATCCCCAACCGATTTCTACGAAACCCTCAAGGTACTCAAGCCTACCTAAGCGCGGACAAGGTCTAGAAAAGGCATACAAAGGTTAACATGGGGAACACAGGCAAAAATACTGGGGGCCAAGAAGCGAATATTCTTGTCTACGCTATACATCGGAAAATCAGAGAAAGAGCTGGCAAGACTCCCATCGACCCGGACCAACATGAGCTGAGGTTAACGGAAGACACAAGATCGCGACATTACAAGCGGCCCTCCGCAACAATCCCGACCTCAAGCTGAGCATATTGACCGACGCCCTCCGCGGCACTCGCGAAGCCCCTAATGCCTCTTGCGCATCGTTGCTCGCGCCCCTCGTCACCGAGTTCGGCCCTGATCGAGTCGAGATTCGCATGTATCACACTCCCAACCTGACTGGGCTGCGGAAGAAATACATACCGAATCGAATCAACGAGGGTTGGGGACTGCAGCATATGAAGTTGTATGGAGTCGACGATGAGATCATTCTCTCGGGGTAAGGATACCATTGTTGATTGTTTTATTGTGCGCCGAAGAGCGGCTTGCTAATCTTGTAACCAAGTGCGAATCTGTCCAATGATTATTTTACGAACCGCCAGGATCGATATCATCTTTTTGCATCCAAAGATATTACCAATTACTTCTGGAGACTGTACCAAGGTGTCACTTCATTGAGTTTCTTAGTCGAACCGACGCAAGAAGCCGCAGGCTTCCGTCTCGAATGGCCGTCTACCAATGCAGCACCATCTCCCCTTGAACAGCCTACGCAATACGTTTCGCAGGCGACTAAAATAGTGAGCAAGCTAATTTCGTTGGGCGATGATAAAGTTGGTCTGCCTTCGTCAGATCAATCATCATCATCCAGGGACACCACAGTTTATATGCTTGCACAGCTTTCTCAGCTAATGCGGCCTGATACTTCGACAGAACTTCCGGTCATTACACACCTTTTGAAAACACTAGCGAAACCAGAGTATTCAGCATCGTCGTGGACGTTTACCGCTGGATATTTCAACCCGGATCCGACACTGCGGAACCTGTTACTCTCTACCGCCTCCCAGGGCAACACAGTCATCACGGCATCCCCGCAGGCCAACGGCTTTTATGGATCGAAAGGCGTTTCCGGACTTCTACCTGGAGCTTACACATATCTTGCTAGGCGATTTCTTCGGGAAATACATCAACGCAAGCGTGATTCATCGATAGTTCTCAAAGAATGGCGAAAGGGCACTGTGGGCGAACCCGAAGGGTGGACGTATCATGCCAAAGGGTTATGGATAACTCTGCCTAATGAGACAGAACCTTCCATGAGCATCATTGGCAGTTCAAATTATACCAAGCGAAGCTATTCACACGATCTCGAAGCGGGTGCCTTGATCGTGACCAGGGATGAAGATTTGAAGAAGAGGCTCGGAGCCGAACAGAGATGGCTTCAAGATTTCGCAAAACCAGTAACGTTGGACGACTTCGCCACCAACGAAAGGAGGGTAGGATTAAACGTCCGCATCGCGATGTGGATTGTGAGCCTCGTTGGGGGTGCACTTTAATGCAAACAATGCATTGCCGGACCAAAAAACTGTATTTGCGGACGCTCTGAAGATCTGAGCCGCATTGGGCCAATAACTAGAATTCGAAGGCTCCGAAGTCGTGCATAAATCATGTTAATCGGCCTATCCGGTGATCCGGCCAGCGGCACCTCCACCACCCCCACGGGAACAGGACCCGAGGCCGTCTCCACCCCTTACTATATCCGTGAGCGGACATCGTCGCTCCGTGTACCATCTCACATCAATGATACCCTTGCATAGACTTTTACAGTACAATTATGTAGTGTAGAATTACGATTATCTGAAACAAGTACGCATGCTGTATTTCTGAGGCCCATGTGCGGTTGACCTGTTTGTCTACTCACTACCCAGGTAGGCACCGATCGCTCGTTGCACCTATATCTCCCCCTGTTAAGCAGGAAAGGTGACGGAATGAAAGCATCCTCTTCCTCATGAGGACATCGTAGCGAAAGAGATGTCATATAAGTAGCATAGCCTTCAAGACCACATCGATCTTCCAGACCTATCCTTCTCATCCCCCGCCTTTCTAAACCCATCTTCAAAATGAAGGCAACAACAGCTCTCCTAGCGCCCCTAATCACCAGCGCCTCGGCAACAATCTACTACGCCGGCGTCGCCGAGTCCGGCGGCGAGTTCGGCGCCTACGGGACCCCCGGCACGGGTATCCCAGGCGTCTTCGGGAAAGACTACCAATTCATCAACGAAGCGGGCGTAGACACGCACGTAGACGAAAACCATCTCAACCTCTTCCGCATCGCATTTCTTCTGGAACGCATGTGTCCGCCTTCTACAGGTCTCGGCGCGACCTTCGACGAGACGCACTTCAACCACTTCAAAGACGCTGTGGACTACGTAACCGTGACAAAGGGCGCGTACGCCATCCTCGACCCGCACAATTACATGCGCTACAACGATCCCAGCGCGCAGCCGTACAGCGGGAGCGTGATAGGGAATAATACCTCGGACCCCACCGCCGCGTCGACGGCGGACTTCGGGGCGTTCTGGGGGGAATTGGCAAGTCGGTTCAAGGATAATGAGAAAGTCATTTTTGGCCTGATGAACGAGCCGCATGATATGCCGACGCAGCTTGTTCTGGATAATAACCAGGCCGCGATCACCGCGATCCGCGCCGCCGGCGCGAGCAATCTGATTATCATGCCTGGAAACAGCTGGACGGGGGGCCATGCGTGGACGCAGGGGGATGATCCGAGTAGTGCGCTTATGAACAAGTTTGTGGACCCGGGGAATAATACCGCGGTTGATATCCATGAGTATCTCGACGTGGATTTTAGCGGGAGTCATGCCGAGTGTGTTAGTGCGCCGGAGACGTATCTTGCGGATTTGACTGCGTGGTTGAAGGTCGGTATTTCTCTCTCTCTCTCTCTTTACTTTTTTACTCTTCTGTCACTTAACAGCAATAATACCAGGCTAATCCATCCCTATCAAACCCAATGCAACTCAACTAAACATCAAACGACATACTAACGTGTAAATACAGACCAACAACCTAAAAGCCTTCATAACCGAATTCGGCGGCGCCAACAACACGGGCTGCGCCACGATGCTACAAGACATGCTGAACTACATGGCCGACAACGAGGAGTACATCGGCTGGACGGCGTGGGCCGCAGGGCCGTTCTGGGGCGCCAACAGCCCCTGCTGCACGGACTCGGCTCAGCTCGGTAGTTTGGAACCCGGCAGTACGGCGCTTGACGGGTCGCCGGGTCTGTACGATACCGTCTGGTTGCCCGTTTTCCAGCCGCTTATTCCTGAGAAGCTGCAGTGGAGTGGCATCGCTAGTGTTGGTGGGGGGAATTTGACTACGTTTGATGAAAGAGCCAGTAAGTGAGCGCGGGGAGAGGCAGATTTATGTACTCGCGATGAAAAGGGGTCAAAAGTGGTGGGCGAGATATTCGAAACCGATAGGCCGTATGTATCAATAGAAGTACTATTAGATAGCAGTCACCACACAAGCGCGTGATGAAGTATATACAAGAAGTTTCAAGACATGCAAGAAACCAAGTCCACACGAACTCACTAGACCAAGATGTCCCCTTCTGCTACCTAATATCCATCGATCAGTAATGCTCATGCCCCTTCCCAGGCAAATGTCCAGCCTTGTTATCCGGCCTTCCAAGACCAAGACAACTAGCCATCTTATAAAAGATATCCACATTCCCATACACACCCCCAAACATCTCCTGACAAGGCCCCATCGCAAAAACAGGCACATCAGTAAGCGAATGCACGCCCTGCGCCTCATCCGTAGCCAGGGTACCATTAACCACGAAACCATCCACACTATCCTCAGGATTCACAACATAATCCTCCGCTTCTCCGGTCTCGGTAGCGGGGAGACGCGGACCCTCCTTATGCACGCGGAAATCCTCCCGGTGGTCCGGCGCCGCCCCGAAGCCCTGCGCCAGCGTGTACCGCGGGTCCCAGTTGACGGGGAAGTGCGCGCCCGTGTTATACGATACCCCGGCTGCGGCGCGTGTGTATTGCGATAGCCCTGCGTTCTGGTATGTGCCCACGGCGCGGCGCTTCGCGCGGCTGGAGGATTGCGCCGACAGGTACTGCGTGTCGACGCCGCCGAAAACGTCAAAGCCGTGGCCGTGGTCGGCTGTTACCAGAATCAGGGTGTTTTCGAGCTCGTTGAGGGATTTTAGATGCGCGATTGTGGCGCGAACTGTGTCGTCTAGTTCGAGGAGGTCCTGTGCTTATGTTAGCATCGATGTCATGGAAATGGAAAGCATCGAAATTTGGGGGGCATAGAAAACGCAACGCCTTGAAGAACAATCCTTCCATTCCAAATAGGGGTAGAGACGGAATGGTGAATGACTTACGCCCAAAGCGCGATCATAATCAAGCGTATGCATCTGCTTATCAATGGACGCGCCCTCCGACATCAAAAAGAACCCCTTCTCACCCCCTCTCTCCAGTAAAATATCCACCGCCTTAAGCGTCATCTCTTTCAACCCCGGCAAATCCAGCGCCGGCGCCTCGGTCCCATGCGGATCATTTGTGAAATCCGCTAAGTTCTCCGTATACACATTTCTATCGAGCCAAACGGGCATATGCGAGCGGCAAAAGATTCCCAGCGCCTTACTGCTATTGCCGAGCTCTAGCAGCGAGGTCTTGTTCGTGCTGATGTCGTAGCCTGCGGCCGCGAATTTCGCGTAGTAGTCTTCGCCCTTGTAGCTGTCTTTGCCTGGGTTGAACTGTTCCGCGCCGCCACCGAACCAGACGTCGGGACCTTTCTGGTTTGTCCAGGTGTAGTTCGTTACTGAGTTTAGCGCTTGGTCGACAAGGGGTCCGTAGGCGTAGCGCGAGCGGGAATGGCCTGAGAGAGCGATTGGGGTCGCGTCAGCGATTGCGGCTGTTGATACGGCGCCCCAGGCTGAGTTCTAGGGTAGAGTTAGTTGCTGAACTTGCTAGGTATCCATCTGTTTAGATGTGGGCATACCCAGACACGCCTCAGGATCTCAACGATGGTCTCGACCTTGGGGTCATCGAACAGATCAGGCGAAGAGTCAGCATAGACACTATACGCAAATTAATAACCCGTGCCCACTGACGGTTATAGTAGGGGGCTCACCCCATAGCATTTACCGTGCTCTTATGACCAGAGTATAAAGCAGATGCCGAATTAGCACTATCGGTGATATAGCTATCAAGCGAGTGCGTCATCTGGTGTCCAAGCACAGGGAATTGGTCCAGCTGTAGAAGTGACTGGTATTTTCCATTGATGCTCTTGTGACCAATCAGGCGAGCAGCCGTGATCATGTTCGTAGTCATGCCATCACCTAACCAAATTAGCTTACAACTTCCAATAATCCCCCCATAACCATCATCCCAGGATCCCATACCGATGAAGAGAATAACGTTCTTTGCCTTCTTCTTCGTAGCCAAAGGCCGCACGACCCATTCCGCCCGAGTCTTCTTGCCACCATAATAGCTCAGCTCAACATTGTACGTTCCAGGCTCATAGAGTGCCAGGCGACGGTATGCCTTAGCAGCAACATTGACAACAGACGGCGTACCAGCGTCCTCAGCAAAGAGATCCTCGTACCACGAGAAATCCCATTTCTCGAGCTTCGGCTCCTTGATATGGAAGAACTCAGCAATACCCTTCGTCTTGCCGCCCTGCTTAGTAATAGTGACTGAGAAGTGCTCATCCGGCTTGCCGTTATTATACGCTTCAGATCCATTGACAGGGGCGTGGATCTCGACCCGAAGGTCAAAGTATTGGCCAGGGAGGAAGTCGGATTGGTCAGGGGGCAGCACGCAGCCCAGAGACGGACAGGCGCCGAGGCGCTGGTATGTCTGACCCGCAGCCAAGGTGAGGCATGCTGCCAGAACGGCGAGGGAAGTGACTTTACCCATGATGCCGTGCATTCCGATTGGTGCGCGCAAGAAATGTTCCAGTCACGAACACCAAGTTTCGCAGGAGGATGGCCCAAGTCGATCAATGGAGGTCAAGAGTAGCACGACCATGTTATATATAGCCAGCATATACTATAGGAGGATCGACCTTGGGGTGCGCCAAGGTCAGCCTCCGCGCGACGCAATGTAACGAGGATTTGGTCTTTGAAAGCTTCCATGCATGGTGCTATCCAACCAAGCTCATGGGCCGTCGATAGCAGTATTGGCATCCTTGGCGATTCCACACATTGGGCGTTCTCAGCCGTTTGATGCTTGTACTTTCCAACGGTCCGATCTAGATGCCCGTCTTATAGGTACAATCACGATGACGGTACTTAGCACGTGTCTGCGACTTCAAGCGAGAGATCTAGGCAGGAAGCCTTTGTTTACTGACGCCGATAATGCGAGACACGTGCTCAGATGGCTATGGACACCGGTAGAGGCGCGAAAAGAGACACGCGAAGAACAGAAAGAACTGTTACATCCCATAGAACATTGACATCTCATCGACGTGAAAGCTGCATGCAAAATCGGATTGAGCTGATCCCCCAGCTTGTCATCGGTGCATTGGGAAGCTTAGCTCCCTAGTTGTTGTCCTACACTCCACGACGTTGATTTGTCTACCATCACCCCGTGATGCATACCCCGCGGTGTAAGTATCATTCAACATTTGTTACCTGCCGGGTCAAGACCCTGCTGTATGTCTCATCAGCTCATCAGGGCCCTATTGCCTCATCGGCGGGTGTTCTCTGAAAGGCTGGCCGACTGTGATGGAACAAAGCGACAGCCCATGGGATACTGATGCAACTCATGTTGGCTTGGCGGAAGAAGTGAGGTCGAGAACGTGGTTAATATCGATATCATGATTGGCTGCTGTGGAATATCAACGTTGACGTCCATGTCTTTGCCAAGCAGACAGGGTCTGAAGCTGAAGGCTTGGCGGCATCTTTCTCCACACAAGCTTCAATCGAGATTTGGCATACTATCTTCGTCGATGCTCGGGCGAATTGAGAACAAAGAGCCAGAAGTTTCAAGGACCAAGGATCTCCCAGCAATGGGCCTAGTAAACAGGCAGAGGGCATAATAACACTTAGTATCAAAAAGTGTATTTGCTCAAGTAACCAATCGCGTTTGGGAATGTCGTTTGCGATCGGCAAAATTGGGTGACGCGATCACGGAGCTTTACGCGACAGGAACACAAATCGACAAGCAGGCATCAATTATACCGAAGTGCTTTTCAGTCATTTGCCAACAACTTAAATGGCTACACAAATCGATCGAGCATTTGTCGAGTGCTATTGCCAAGCTTACATAACATAGTGCGACCGCTCCTTCCATCTACCAGGACCAAGGGGTCGAGAGTGGTGACGCCGATGACGATGACAGAGGAATGACGTATGTAGGTAAGTCAATTAGGCAGAACAGCACGCATAGTTGAAACGCGCAACGCAAACTTAATGCTTGTTAACCACCTTAAATCGACGTCTCGTTTTCATAAAGAATCGTAAAATACCGCGATTAAAGAATTTCACCACCAAATAAATTGTTTCCTATCGAAGAGAAAAGGACATCGACATCTACGCAGTATCGCCGTAGTTACACATCCGACTTGAAGGAAGACAATACCTAACGACAACATGTATATCCCCACGGCACAAAGCGTTCTAACCGCAGGCCTAGCACTATCAGGAATGCACAATAAACGTATGCTTCCCATCCTCACCTCTAACCACCTACCGTCTTCAATCACCCCCATCTAACACCCCCCAGCATCCGAAATAACCTCAGGCAAAATCATGGACTACGCCATCGAGAAATGCCGCGAGGGCTCCAACACGCGCTGTACCGCGCCCTTCGTCGTCACGAAATCGACCTGCTACAATCTCGAGTGGAAAACCGAGGGGGCGCTGACGCACACTACCGCCGAGGTGCGCGACGCCGGGTCCGGCGAGATCGTGTACTACCGCGATACCAACGGGGAGTGGACCCCCCAGAAGGGCGAGTTGGTGTACATGGATTTCAAGCCGAAGATTCCTGGTACGGGGAATAATACTGTTGAGTATAAGGTTACTACTTGTGAGTAAGTGGTGAGTGAGTGAGTGAGTGGGTGGGTGAGTTGAGGGGCGTAGATGGGGGCCATTCAGAGATAAGGCCGGGGATATTTTACCGCGGAGTAAAGATATTGATAATGCATACGAGGGAGACAATGGTTTCACAAGACAGGTCTCGCGGGAACGGCGTTTGAGGGTCCATAATGTACATGAATAATTAATGTTTTGGTCAAACACTTACTGGACTTGCATCCACGTGAATATTGTATCTCATGCTAACCTATTAGACCACTGAGTGCTCGAAGATATTCGGCTACGAACATCTCGTCTAACGTCCATCACAGCGCTAACGAAAGCGAAAACCAGTATGACGACAGCCCCGTTTCTCCGAAGACAAGAGCCATCAGCAGTGAACTACTACTACTTCATCCTACCGTTTAAGTTTACTATTAGTCACAGAGGAACTCACAAGGTTTGAACTTTTAGATGGATCAGATCCTTATTTTGAACACATTTCTATTCATCACAAGCTACAACGGCAATGGTCTTGATCAAGCACACGCGTTACCATATTCGCAGCATTGAAGAGTCAGCAACCCATCAGTCGCGCTTCCAAAGACTCCGAGCAACCTGCTCATCATCGCGAACAAGATCCCGCCCCTTAACCCTCGACGGCCCAGGAGCCATCTCAATCCATTTCTGCTCAGCGTTCCACGTGCCAGCGCGAGTATAATCAGCGGCACTGGTGCCCTGCACATAGCCAAAGCGGAAATACTCGTTCATAGCCGAGCTGTTATCACGAGTCCACACAAACTCGTCGTCGCCCTTGTCACCGAAGAAGCCTCTAAATCTTTCCACGTCGTTAACGAGGATGCTGATGCCGTCATACCGTATACTTGGGGGCGGAGCCCAATGGAAAGTAATCGTCGAGAGCGTGGTATTGATGATGGGAGTAAGAATATTTGGGAGTGCAGATCCGAGCTGGGCGTCGCCCTGCAACGCCATTGATGTCTGAAGTACGGGATCGAAGCCCCAGCGAGCAATTCCGTTCACAAAGAAGCCGACCAAGATGCCCTGATATAGCAAGGAGAGTCGGGTCTTTATGCTTGTGCCCGGAAGGAGTAATAGGGTAAGGATATAATGATGAATGCGCAGGTTGAGACCAGGCAGAGCTAAAGCGACCAGAATCGCTACGATGAACAGAGCATACAGCTTGAGATAGCGGACAAGCCGCGCCTCCTGCTGGAAACACCATATTTGACCGACGACGATAACGGTTAGCACGATAACGATGATTGCCAAAGCAGCTTTAGCACCAGGTTCTTGATCAAGGTCATGGCCAGTTAGCCTCGAAATAGGTATAAAGTCAAATGTATAGTTGGTCAAAGCCCCAACCCAGAAACCGCCTAGCCATAGGACGGTCTTCTCGACTTGAGCAGTTAGGCCCCTAAGAGTGCGCCGAACCCCCATTTTATCGTAGAAAACCCACGCGCAAAACATGGCAGGGATGAATTTGCCCAGGAGGTTCGAGAATAGCGCTCCGAACGAGCCATTGAGGGGTTGGTCGGTGGCTAATCCGACCTCCCAGAAGCCAATGATGAATGTGGCAAAGAAAAAGGCAGCGGAAGAGGTGGTGAAAAGTGACAGTACGGTAGTGAAGACCACGGATACAGCCAGTAAAGACCATCTCGAATCTTTAGCCGCGCATTTAATGCCAGGCAGGAATGTAAAGCTGAGGGGAAAGTTGGAATCGAAGGCAAAGCTTTGAATACCATGGCGGTTTGACGCGACGAAATTCTGTTGCTCGCCAATAAGCGAGACAACGCCGCAGCCGCCTTGGGAGCCCGAAATGACACCAGCGTGGATGGCAGCCCCACAGATGAAGGAATCACCTCTATAGATGGGATTTAACTCGTTTGACGGGTCAGGGGGCCCGCCCACTATCAAAGGAGCATAGTTGATCTCCTGTGGCCCAACGGCTCGAGGGTTCAGAACACGGTAGCTAGCACAGCTAGCAGGGCACTTGAAAAGAAAACTCGAGTTGTCGAATGGCCGGCAGTCGACGCCGTCGATGCCGCAGCCGTTGTTCTTGCTCCAGTACGTCACACCACAGCTAATGTCGGACGGCTCGCCCCATCCTTCGACCTCCTCAGCGACCTGGCCCTGCCAATATACAAGGGCAAAGGTCAGAATCCACGCGGCAAAGTAGCCGAAGAAGAGCCAGAGACGTTGTCGCTTCCCCGGCACCAGCCGGTCTAGGAGACGAAGCGGCGCATGCTGGACCTTAGGGAAGAAAGGGTCAATCTTCCAGATCCTCGGCGTCTGCGGACCCTTGATCCACCTCACGACGGAATCGACTACTCTACGGGCCGGATAGGGAACCCATTTCAGGCGCTTCCAGGCGGTCTGGTCTTGCATGAAGCGGGGCGTGACAATGTCGGCGGAGCAGTCGGAACCGTCGGAATCGAGGGGAGTGACGGCGCCGTCGAGTGGATTCGGACGCAGCGGGCGTCTCTGCTGGTTTTCGAGATCGGAGGAGGTGGGTGAGCTCGAGCGGGAGTCGGTGCGACTATTGCTCATGGCTGTCGCGCACGCTCGTTGGCGTCCAACCTCGGTTTGTAAGACAGGACCATTGACTTTTTAGAACTTGTCGTCTTAACGCTGTTACCGGCGATCGTATATATATTTATGTATATATATACATATATAACTATGTGTGTATGTACGTACGGATCTATGGCAGGTCTCGATGTTGATGGGGCGCGTAACCGGTTGTAGATGGGGTTCGGTATGTACAGGTTTTAGGGAATATACAGCGCAATTCTATGTAATGAGTCAATGATTTCTAAATATGAAGAACGATGATATGATAGCGGCTATGCAAGGAATTTTCTAGTATATAAGAATTGACGATATTGATGCGAGACGGCCGAGGGCCAGCTCAGCTATGTTCTCTATGTGTTTAGTGGCCGTACGAAAGAAAGAAAGATAAGCACCGAAAGCTGAGACAAGAGATGCCAAGAAGTAGACCATCTACCTTGCCCGAACCGATGTGGTGGATTCATAGCCGTGTCAATGTTGTGGATACCCTCAGTATGTGGAGACGGTGCGGGAATAGGAGCACTGATAGGCCATCGTTGAATCTGGGCATCTAAAAATACAGCGAGGTACTTACCTAACCCTGCCCCCTGCCTTAAACCCCTCAAGGTCAAACAGGTCTTAGCATGTGTATCTCTCCAACCGCTCAGCTCCAGCTGCCGCCAGCTGCACACACCATATTATTCCACCCTCAGCTGTTTCCATTCTTGGGGGTTTCTGTAAGATAGTATTACTATGTGAAGAAAAAAAAAGTGGTAGAGAAACAAGCATACTTGAACAATTTCATTTCACAAATATGATTTCGGAAACTTCAAATTTTACTTCAACACATCCCCAGAAGTATACATAGCTTACTGCTTGTGAAAGCTCAGGAACACAGCGCGCAGCGTTAAAAACCAGCCAAGAAGACCGCAGGGTTGATCAAACCCCACCTCATTCGCTCGCTCAGTCGTTCACGGTCCAGTCTGTATCAATCCGTGTCATACCACAAATTATGGTTACACCCGAGCCGGATGGGAGGACCATGTTCAAGATCCTCAAGAGTGCCGTGAACGATGGCGTCGGCGCTCGTCTGGGGATGTTATCGCTACCGAAGCGCCGCCCCATCGAGACACCCAACTTCATAGGTATTACGGCACGAGGCGCCATACCTCATTTGACTCCTGATAATGTCGGCAAGAACTCGGAGTTGGGCGGAGTATATATCGCTCTCGAGGATTGTAAGTGAATTGTCACTATTCCCCTTGTGTCGGTGACCTGGATTGGTTTGAGTTGGGCTGGGTTAAGGTTTGACTCTCAGATTGGATCTAATATCACTCTCATTCTGCAGTCATGGATACAACTAAAAAGGTTACATCCCCACCTCTGTTTGAGATGAAACCAGAGACAGAGACAGTAGGGCCATTGCATTCATTTACCGCAACGCCTTCACACATCTTCACCGTCCTGGGCGCAAGGCGACATCCGGCTATCAATTCGCCACTGGGCAATTCCAAGGATTCCATATCCATCTTCACATCGACCGGGTTTCAAACGCTCACAAATGAGGCCTACCACAAGTCGGTAGATGCGATAAGGCCAGATGTTGTCATCCCGCTGGCAGACATGACATATGCGCAAGCTAAAGCCTTCGCCGAGTCAAAGCGGCGCACCATGACCACGAGCTCGAAACGGCAACTGCGCATGGTCGAACGGACAGAGGACTGGCTATCTGAGTTCTTCCAGCTTTCCGAGGATGACAGCGAGACACGCGTTCCGCCAGTATTTGCTCCGCTGCTCCCATTATCTTACCCCACGCAATGGGAGTACTTCAACATGTTAGAACAAGACTTCGCAACAAAAGTATCGGGACTGGCAGTCTACGACGCCGATGTTCTTCCCGATCTCAGCAACCATGAGCCTCTAGTACCCTTACCCCGTCTCTCACTGCACTACACTGCAACACCGCAAGAGGTACTTCGTCAAATCCAACTTGGCGTGGACGTCTTCACCGTGTCCTTTCTCAACAGCATATCCGATGCTGGCATAGCGCTCTCATTCACCTTCCCTCCTCCCTCCGATATAAGTTCCGGTATCAAACCACTGGGTATAAATATGTGGTCACCAGAGCATGAAGTCGCCGTAAAGCCGCTAGTAGAGGGCTGCAAGTGCTACGCCTGCACGAAACACCACCGCGCCTTCTTACATCACCTGCTGAACGCGAAAGAAATGCTCGGCTGGACACTCCTGCAGATCCACAACTACCAAGTCGTCAGTGATTTCTTCGCAGGCATTCGCGCCTCCCTACGAGCAGATCCCCCAACCTTTGAAGAAGGCTACGACAATTTCATGAGGGTGTACGACTCGGAATTACCCACGGGCACCGGAACCAGGCCACGCGCGCGGGGATACCATTTTAAGAGTCTGGGAGGCGACGATAAGATCAACCCACCTGCGTGGGGAAAATACGGCACAGATAGTGATCCTGCTCTGGCGGGGGGGATGGCAGGGCTGGCAGTGACAGGAGCAGCCGCAGAAGGGACCGAAACGCCTCTTGTTCCTGATGCCGATGCTGCCGAGCTCGATAAACAGGGATTCGCCGAGATCGCCAAATAAGACGTGCATCGCGCCTCGAGTAAAGTGACTGAGGCAAAGCAGCAAAGAGTCCGAATAGCTACGAGTGATCTGACTAGATGTGTCGATATTTAGTATATAACCCGCATTCGTGGAATTATCACGTCAGATTTATGAATACATCAAACCTCGCACATAGGAGCCAGTTCCAATATTCCACCCTAGCTAGAAGATATACCCAAAATTACCTATTTGCGCTACTTTACCTCTCAAGTGGTACGAATCATGTAATATGGGTTCGAACATTCAAGTTCATTAATCTACGTTCACGACAGTAGTACATGAGCGCGTAAGGTTTCGTATGTGGATTTCATATTTCAAGCGCCTAGCTGAAAGCAAGCTGGATACAATTACTATGTAGCCTAATCCACTAAAAACTCAATGGTGTCCTACATCCAAACGCCAGATAATGCGCTATGCCGGATGATGCCCTGTCTTCCAAACCATCTATCGTCTAAATCTATATTAATATCTAGCCTCGTACGGGAATTTGTGTCGGGGTGCATGTACTCGATCCCAACCCAACCATTATCCCAGGACATAGGCTCCAAGTGCCCTATACATAAGCGAGCTCTGCATAAGAACAGAGAATGAATCGGACCAAAGCCTGAGGAAGAAGGCTAATCACGTGGTCGAAACTGGAGGCTGCCGCGAAATCGATCGGATTCGAACGGGACAGGTCCGGCCGCGTCGGAGTCACAAGCGCTTCAGCTCACTGTCATAGCGAGATGCAGCCATACACGGCTAAATGTGTCGCCCAAGAGCACTCGGTGAGAACCATCAACGGATTCCCCACGAGATCGAGTCGTCTTGAGTGCTTATACTTGACTCGTATTCGTCTTCTCAGGAACGAAACCCGCCTTCCCAGTAATCTCCTCATCCCCAGCATAAGCATACTTGCTCCGCCGTCTAATCCTCTCCCCAAACTTCCAAAACAAAAACGGAATCGCGCAACACGCAAGACTGATCCCCGCAAGCACAGTACTCGCCCACTCGTACCCGAGTCTATGATACATCTGCGTGGTAAACAACACCACGCTAGCGCCCCAAATCGAGCGTATAAACGTCTTCGAGGCCAGCGCGCTGGCCGCTCGGTCCTGGTACGTGTCGACGAGGTAGTTGTTGGCGCTGTTGTAGATGAAGATGAAACCGAAACCCACGGGGAACCCCGCGAGCGTGGGACCTACCCAGATGAGGCGCGGGTAGGAGGTCCAGGCGAAGATGATCAGGCCGATGGGGATGAACCAGCAGGCGAACATCATGGGGATCAGACGCAGTTCGGCGGGCGGGAGGCGGCCTGCGTGGGGCGCGATGATTTTTACGTAGTGCTTGTTTACGAAGGGGGCGCAGAGGGCGGAGGCTACGACGCCTAGGGCGAGGGGGATGCTGTCGATATCAGTCAGCGCGCTGCAAGTTACATGCCGCAAAAGAACGGACAATGGTTAAAAGGGGCAGACTGGGTGGATGGGAATATGGGTGTAATAGGTATAAGTGAGAAGGGAACTCACAAAGTAAGACCAGACAAACTAGCCGAATACCCCTTCCCCTCGCCAAAAACAATCGGATACGCAATGAAGAACATATACAGCAGTCCATACAGCACGGACATATACAGCGAAATCAAGAAGACAATCAACTCCCCGAAAAGCAGCTTCAGCGGCATGATGAGGAAAATCCGCATGCGCTCGCCCAGAGGCCGCATGTCGAGGTCTTGTTCCGTGACCCAGTCGTTTTCGCCGGTTTCTTTGCGCATTTTCTTCGCGCGCCGCGCGAGGATTGTGGGCGCGTATGTTTCTGGGACTGTGAAGGTTATGAGTAGCCAGATTACGCCTGAGAGGATTAGGGTTAGCCAGTATAGCCAGCGCCAGCCCAGGTGGTCGGAGAGGAAGCCGCCGACGAGGGGGCCGACTGTGATCACACGTGTTAGCTCGAGTTTTTCCTTAATGTGAGTGTTTAGAAGTTCAAAAAGGGGCGTAATTTGAAGAATGGGAAAAGGGGGTAGGACTTACTTGCAGGTCCGACGAAAGGGGCTGCTGAGAATGCAGCCATGGGGATACCCCGTTCCTCGGCGCGCCAGAGATCAGCAAGGGTTCCGCCGATGATGGTGATAGGGGCGGAGAAGGCGATGCCATCGATTGCTCGTCCGACTAGAAGAGTGGCGATATTTTTTGCGAGTGCGCAGGGAATGATGAATACCACGGCGACAAATAGCGTTGAAACGCTGGAAGTGAATTTCATGTCAGTGGCCTGATATCTCTCAGGGACTTTTTTAGGGCACGCAAGACTTACTATATGACCTGACGTCCATAAACTTCAGACAAGGGAGCGAAAGCCAGGGGACCAACGCCGAACCCTACAACGAACAGAGTGATACTCAAAAGCGCGACCTCCTCGCTAACATTGAATTCCTTCGCCACACCATCAATATCAGGGGTAACGATAGACGAAGCAAAAGCGACGACGAAGCAGGTCAGCGCCACGACCATGGTGATATACCACTTAAACGGCTTGCTCCAGTTCTTCGGGTTTTCGGGGTCGCCGGGCTGGAATGTGACGAGACGATACCGTCGCTGGCCATCTGGTTCTATAGGACCCGGTAGCTGACCGTCTAATGTCTCGACGAGGTATTCATCGAGGTTGGCCTCGTTTGATAGGGTTCTGTTGGGCAGGTTGATATCGTAGCTCATTGTTGGGGCTATGGGCACGCCTAGAGTACTTGTGCGTGATAAAGATGGGTCGTGAGGTGCATTATCGGCGCCGAAATCACGGCGGTGAGGGTCTGTTGGTGCAGCCATGGTGATTGAAGATTCACCATCGACTGTCTACGTGTGTATGATAAATATAGGGGGTGATGTGGTGGATTAAGGGGATCCAATATCGAATCCAGGACTGACGATATCACGAAACGCGCAAACAGGTCATGCTTCAGGGGCGGATCCATTCTTTATATATTGAGTCCCGAGTGGCAATACATCATCTCCCCTTCACATTCACTCAAATATCCATCTTCTCGCTCGCCATGGCGAAGAGGCGAGCCTCACATCTGATTAGCTCCGACGACGGGATTGGTGGGCCAGGTCCCCGTAGTGCTGGACAACACGTGGCCCACCGAATCAAAACACTAACACTCGCCATGCTGAAGCTGGGATACGATGACCTTGCATCTCGGAGTCAGTTACACGATTCTTAAGGCGAGATGACGAAAAACGGTTAACAAGAATACGTACGTGAAGGTCAAGGGCGCTAGCAGATTAGCGCCAACGGCACTTGTGGGTCTAAGTCCATCATGGCATCTTGCTGCCAGCATTGTACCCTATTTATGTACATTATTTAGCTAAGTACTGCTCTGATAGTAGGTAGTTGACAAGGCCGATAAATCCTCGCCAATGTTTCATAGTACCTGGTCATATTTACATGTATCTTGCCTTCAAGTTGCATCGTGTTCTCGACCCAGTGTTATCCGCGCAGGCCTCAGAACTAACTGCCTGCCCAGACCGTGGGACCCACTAGAAGATTCAAGAGGCGTTATTCTCGCGAGAAACGCCAAAACGCGAGGGGCGAATTGGTTTATTTTTTTTTTCTCTTGATGCCCAAAACTCGGTGCTTGGCATTTGGTTATCATGTACCCACGAAGTTTTAAGACTCATCTTATATGTTTCAGCATTGATGCGTGTTTTGATGTGTGTCAGTCCGCGAAATAATGTAATATTGTAGTGCGACTCTGCCCCGAGATCTTCTATCTCCCGATGTTTGCGGTCAATGAAGTGTAGAATAGAAACATGAATTGGGGAAAGAGAAGAAGAAGGGTGGCTTTCGCTCTTAAAGATGGGCGAAGAATATAGTACATCGGAAAAGAGGCTCTTCGGAGGCTTTTCGGAATCTCAATGTCACATAGAGTTCGGGTCTGCAGAGCATGCCTCGCTTCCAGGCTGATGGGTCCCCACTGATGGCCGGCTGGGTTGCATAAGCTCCCACTAGCTGCATGAACCTTGCAGCAGCTGGTACCTGTCAGCGTAGCAATACCTACCACACTCCGCATCATGCTTTATCCTCATTCTTGACCACCCTGATTCAATTTATGGTGACGATAATAATAATAATAATAACAACAATGACAAGAGACGAGGTTAGATAGATGTGCTATGTACCAGTTTTAGTTATATCTTGCGCAGTCCTAAAATATAGCTGGACGGTAGAGAGTGGGCGGATACTTACAAAGTATGTATCGAGGTCTAACTGTATTTCGTCTAGTGCCCGATCAACAGTGATGTGGAGCCACTAAACTGAAAATTCTCGAAGTATCGTTTTGAGTCTGTGTGCGTTCACATTATTTTTACGACTGTCAAGCTCTTTGAATAAGAGATAAGGTCGAATTTCTCAGTTACCGATATTATGAAATAAACTCTGTTATTTCATACCAGTTATGAAGCTGTGTGAAAGGGAATCACCAAGTGGTTGCAGGTATGAAGTCATTGTATTCCCACAGCTTCGCCTGTTGGCTACCTAGGTATTTAGTGATGGAAGCTAACTGGATCTGTGACTAACCCTATACAGCAACTGAGTTGACCCCCCTCATAGGTCAAGTATTTTGTTCTATTCTCGTCGTTCTCGCCTCAGGCGATAGAGCGAAAGGGAGATGAATGTTGTGCTGCGGCTGTTCGCGCTCTTGAGGAAATCAATCTTTTCTATACATATTGTTTCTCGCATATATATCGGCCCTTAATGCGATGGACGTGATCTTCAGTCTCCCTCGGAGCTGTTGAACGGGGGTATCGAGTAAGAAGCGGAACGTAAGCTTGCTTATCTTATCGTGGTAGAGCTATGCAAGATATCTGAGATCATCAATAGAACTCAACTCATATCTGGGTACTCGATTCTGAAATACTTGTATTTCCGCTGGGCCGACGTCGCAATAACAGTTTACCGACCATACCCGATCAACAATATACCCTTCTACGCCCGTTCAATGTTCTCTTCGTTATGTATTACCTTTGCCGTCATTCTCTCCCCTGGAATCACGCGGAACTCATCCTGCTTATCTCCTAATCCAAGCACTTGAGTCTGTAGAAACTAGAAAGATATGGCAACCATAACGCTTTAAGCGAGGCTTGATAGTACTTCTTGTTCACATCTGTGCGTCGTTATCTGTCCTAGAGTTGCTTTACCCAGCCGTCGGCTCTACAATAGCGCTCAGTCGGATAGATCGGTGCCCAATAACGGGTAATTTGTTGTTTTATGATACCCCGTATTCCCAACCTGTCTCTAATACGGCTGGACCCGTAATCACTCCGTGTATCTTCATGACCTAGTCGTATGGATTAGTTGGGAGTTACATCAACACCAGGACCCTTTCCAACTCGAAGAGGGCATCAAATTTCATCTGAGAGGCGGTCAGGCGTGCACCACGGAGTGATGTAATTCGATGTGAGAACTTGACTAATTTATGCGCTTGTCTCACAAATACGGCAGGAACACATCAAATCACAGTCAAAGAACCAGTATCACTACTCTCAAACCACCACTCAAGAAAGCCCAGACTTTACGAAAGTTGTCTGAGGCCCTGAAGAGTACACCTGAAGAGTCATAATAACGACATACGGGACGAGATAGTCACTTAACTGAAGGAATGCATCCAGGTCGAGGGGATCCCCCCACGCACAAACGGTGTGATAAAACTACGACAGTCAGAAATTATCATGTTTCAAGGAAGCCAATTGCTCTTGCTTGTAATCTGTCATGATTCGATGAGGTTCAGGGCATCGCTGCTTTTAGTTTAAGCCTCGTAGACGATAATGCGCAATGCTGACTAGCTTGTACGACGGCCTCTAAGGTGGCGGTGTTATGTGTTGAAGTAAGGGAGCCGGATACACTCCACTCTCTGTATCTCTCCCTTCCCTCGTCTTCAACAGATAGATTCTATCCTGAAATACACCATAAAATCTGCTACGAAATTACTCGTCTCCACTGCTTTTGACACTACGGTCATAAAGATTCGTACGAGCTTTGAAGTAGTGCCCGATCCTAAACCGGTGTCGGACTGGGAGCTATTTAATACAGATTCGCCTTGTTGTGAGACACCTCAAGCTTACGATCAGGCACTTCCAGCAGAGTCAACCTATATGCTAATCCTTAACTTAGAGACCTATGAAGTATACGTCGATGCCCCGCCCCCTCGCTCTCTATTTTCCCATCCGCCATTAACTTTCGGCGCGTCGGTCACGATGTCCATTCTCAAAACTACCAGTACCGGCCCACTGACCGACACGAATTCGGCTTCCAGCAAAAGTGGCCCAAGCCTCTTTCGAGCAACTTCTGTCGTACAGTTGGGCGATAAAGCGTTTGCGATCCAGGGACAGTGCGATGTAAGACACCTAGCTGGGTCGATAATGTCTCTAAATGAGTCATGCTGAGTAATGACCCTATGTGTATACTATAGTATGGAGTCCGATTGACAGAGTCGCCCCATTTGGATACACTCACCTGTTTTGTGCCCCCGAGAACGTCGAACCTGAAGGATCAGCTCGAAAAAGCCTACCTCTCGTATCAGCAGAACGATGATGTTTTCTGCGATGCTTTCCTGAACAACGTCCTCCTCGTCTCTGAGTCAACTGTTGATGAGCTAATCATGAACTTACTGGCGTCGTGGGGTTGTAAGACGATATTTCAAGTACTTAGCACCGAGACCATTCACCCGGGTCCGTATTTCTTCTCGGCTTGTGGCTTATATTCAGCCCGGAGAATATTTCCCGATGACAAAGATGCGTTCATATTGAGCACAATTCCTACTCAAACCGATCCTCATACGTAAGTCAAATCAGCTGGCCCGCAAGATCTTTCCATCTCCGATTATTCTAATGACTTTAGATATGAGAATTTGAACGCTGCGGCGTTTGGTGCGTCCTCTCTTTGTGTGGCTGTCCCATCTAGACTTAGGGCTACAAAATCGGAACAGAAGCCCTTGGCCGGGATGAGAATTGCAATCAAGGATCTCTTTCATCTAAAAGGTGTTCATACGGGATGTGGCAATCGTGCCTATCGTATGCTCCATGATGCTTCGAAGACCTCTTCCTCCGCCGTCCAGTCAGTGCTTGATCTCGGAGGTATTATAGTTGGTAAGACCAAGACGGTCGAGTTTGGTAGCAGTCAGGAAGTCATAGGTGACTGGTGTGATTACTTTTATCCCTTCAATTGTCGAGGCGATGGCTATATTGCTGGGACGGGGAGCAGCACTGGATCAGCTTCTGGCTTGGCGGCATACCCTTGGCTCGATATTACATTGGGCACTGACGGTGAGTTGAAACAGGGAACCGCTAGTAATGTTACTACGACTGATATCTCTGTCACTCATCTAGCTGGTGGGAGCATAAGAGACCCGGCTGTAGCCCACGGCGTTTATGGATTCCGGCCCTCGCACAATGGCCAACAAATACCTGACGTGGTGATTCCTTGCGGGTACATTTTCCATTCGTTACTCTTCATCCAGAACAGCTCAATTAATGAGAGTTAGTGTCTTCCACACTGTGGGCTTCCTCGGTCGAAGTAGCGGCACAATGCTTGAGTTTGGCCGCCATTGGCTGCAAATCCCTTCAAGTAATCACGTAAGCGAAAACATGAAATAGAACAAACGATATGTGCTAAATCTCCACAAGCTTCTAAAAGTTGCCCGGGTGCTATTCCCGAAGGAATACCATGCTGATCACGAAGGCGTCCAAAAGATTGCTGAGGAATGGGTATCTTCTCTAGCAACGTGGCTAGGGGCAAACAAATTGGATGTAGCTATTGAGGAGATATGGAGCGCTACAAAACCTGCTAGCGCCTGCAAAGGTTTCTTCGAAACGTTTAACAAAGTCAGTGACCTATCAACGAGAAATTTCCGATCTATTCTCATTCTTGTTCCGACCATTTTGCTAAGTTGTAGACTTTCATCGACCTGATTTACAGCGAGTTCTGGAGCTACCTCTCCGATTTCCGAGAATCATACAAAATAAGGTTCGGTACAGATCCATACGTCTGTAAAGTCACCCAATATCTATGGTGAGGCAGATTTTATAATCTCAAAATTTTCAAGCCCTGACATCTTGTTCTCATCTAGGAATGAGGGGAAGTTGATGTCGGATGAGCGCAAAAAGGAAGCTTTAGACGAAGTATCAATGCATAACGATTGGTTTCTGCGACACCTCCTTGCTGATGACCAAACCATCATGGTCGTACCTCGATACAAGCTTGATTATCGAGACGAATACTTGCCGTGAGGTTCTAAGTACTACTCCCTGTCACTCGTTACTAATAGATCTAGGGCACCCGAGCTCCGCTCTTTCGAAGGCTTTGACTCAAATTTTCACGCATCATTGTCTGGAGTACCAAATATCATAGTCCCGAGTATTGCAATTCGTTTATATTGTTAGGAAAATTGAAATATCTAACTGTATTTGCAGTCGGCCAATGCCCGTTTCACTCGAAGATTTCAGGTAGAGAAGAGTACTTCCCAGTCTCTGTATCTATCTTTGCCCCGAAAGGTAAGAATTTGCATGCCGCATATAATCTGCGAGGAGCTCTTGTGGCTAAGAAGACTTCAGGGAAGGATATTGGCTTGCTTAAGCTTGTGCATGATTACCTCACAGCAAATTCACTCCCAACATCTGTGATGACAGGTCGTACCGCATTTAGTCTTGCTTGATACGAAAGGGGCTTCGCGAACATGAGGCAAACATCTGCTCTGTCGTGAGAAACCTCTACGATCTGACCCTCTAGTCCTTATTTCAATCGAAACTATGGAATGAGAGCCTATGTGTGGTTCAAAGAATTCGCCCACTACTGTTAGGGGGTCTTCCCCCGGTATCTTGAATCAAAGTGCTCTCGTACTTTGAGTTATAATGTTTTAAAAAAGGGGGAGCTTTCCTGGCGAAGTTTTCTACTAGGCGCTACCCAGAATTTACACCATATCTATTTTTGCTATCTCCAAGTCCTTTCACCGCATCACGTACGGCCCCCTAAACAGCCCTTATTTCCGTTTCCTCTCCACCTCATCCACAGCCCAAACCAACTGCAGCACAATCGTCGACTGCACAGCAGACCCCACAAACAACACCAATTGAACGACATCAGGCCCACGAGGAAAATAGCCAATAGCAAAAAGAGGCGCGAAAACACCCAGTCCAGCCAGCAGCCAGCTCCAGCGGTGATACGAGCTCTGTACGCTCCTGTGGCGTAGCGCGGGAAGGACCGTCACGTAGAGGCTGAGTAGCTGCATCAGCGCGCTTTGTGCCGTGTTGTAGAATTCTGGACTATTCCAGCTGAGGGGTCTAGGTGTGAGTATTGCCACGCTGTAACTGTATGCTGAGAGGATTGCTGAGGCGAGTGTGATGAGGGTTGTGAATGTTATTAGAGTGCCATTGCTCTGTTAGGGAGTCTGGTCAGATGAGTAGGAGGTAGCTAGAGCGGGTTTGGGATTATGATGAACTCACGATGAAGCCTTTGAATAATTTTCTCGTCACGTTCGGACTACGACTGAGCTCTCTTGCTTCACGTGCGGGCGCAGATGCTCGTTCGTCATCAGCTTGATGTACTGTGTCCTTCGTGACAGTGTCTGCTACCGGGCGACGTTGCCGTAACGTTGGTTTTACTTCTGCACGTGCCAATCAGTCCCAAATCCCAGACTCAAAGCAGAAGAACCTAGACATACTTCTCTTTTTATAATAGACCTCAAGCGCAACCTCAGCACTATTCAAGAAGCCATTAAGCAGAGTCCTCCGCTTATCGATCCCCTGCACGCGCTTCACAGGCCCGTTAGGGACATTACCATACTCGGCCGTAAGTAGTGGACCGTAATGATCGAGCTGCGTCGCGGGCGCAGTCAACAGTTCCAAGATGAAGTTCAACTCAGAGTTACTCATCCGCTCTCCATGCTTATCCAAATTCCATTCGCGCAGGATGAAAGCGAAGTATTTCTCCCACAGCCGAATGCTGTAGGAGTCCTCAAAGTGGGCTTCCGGGTCCTCGTAATCGAAACCCACGGGCTCTGACCCCTCTTCCAACCCTATCACGTTTTGCTTGATGTGATCGGAGCTAAGGACGTGCTCGTCTACGTCTTGGATAGCGCTTGATACTTCGCGGACCAGATCGCGCAGGGCTTGGGTGTGTTGCATTGTATTAGCCATTGAACATTGAAGTTGATCAAAGCCTGGTAATATATCAGAAACTCTGGATCCTGCCTCGACCTTCGTATCACGATTTTGTTACAATATAAAGCCAAGACATATTCCACTGGTGGTGTTATGGCGATGCAGGATGCAGGTAGATCGTTGGGGGCTGAGGGGTTGCACAGCCGTAGACTGGGCGCTTTTTAGATTTCTACCCCTGTACGGAGGTTCTGGCCAAAATTGAGTGGCATGCTCAACGTTCACACAACGTGTCAATATATAGCCTCTCATACAGTACAATTATTGGTCTAACCAGAATAAGTAGTAGTTGACAGCAGTCTAACAGCTGGGCAGCTGATATCTCGGGCCGTAAGCGGGCTTGAATAACTTGGCACTCCGTTGAGTCGGGCTGTTGCAGGTGTCACGGGCTTTCCTAATTAGGCTACTCTGCCAGTGACTGTCAGTCAGTCGCACTGTGGCTCTACTTCAAGCATGCCACTTGATTTTGGCCAAAACCTCCGTATTGTTGTGAGCTTTTAGATCAAGGCCTCCCGCTATTCTGATCTGGATGCGAGCATCGCCTCTCAAGTTATATTCTTCGCAGTACAAGTTCTCTTTTGCGATGCGTGTTGGCTGGGCATTAGTGACCGGATCTAAGGAAGTTGTACGTGTGAGAGGTGAAGTTACCGAAGCGCTGTCTCTCTCCTGATTGGGTGAACAGCCTACTATTCACTGAGCAATGCAACTATAAACTGGCGTTTCTAAACTGCAATTGAATGCCTTTCCCCCTTCTCCCTTCTAAAAGACATTTGTTTCATAGATAATGATAAATAACAAAAATAACTAGCTATATCATTAAAGTATTGAAATGATTCTTATTCAATCATGCTACTCGCAGTTCCTTTCTCTAGTTAGAGAATTTATCATGTAACAGTACCGGTGAAGCGGAACTAACACAATTGTCGCTCGAATATGCCGCATTTGACAGCGTTTGTATAATTTAACTAAAGAAAAGAAAAAAGTATGGGTAAGCTCTTTATCAATAGTCGATAAATAATTCAAGAACAAAACAACAGCAGAAACAAAAGTAGACATTAATTAACGTTTACCAACATCTGCAAACTGTCGCTTAAGGAGACCTCTCAAGCTTAGTACCATTGAGACCGGACCCACCTTTGCCGCCATCTACCCCACATATAGTCATCCCAACCAATCATATCATAGATTGATAGCCATGATCGAAAAATAATTTCGAAGCTTCACCTTGGAGCGAAACCAAATACCACCGACACACACTCGACGATATCCATCTATCCTGTCCTTTACAGCCACGCAACCCCGACAACCACACCGAGTCGACAGCAACCACGCCGCACTCACTCAATCGACCGCAAATAACCACACACTACCCAGTCGACACCCAAACTCTGACAAAATGCATCTCATGTACACCCCCGACGAGAGCGGCAAGTCAGTACCAACCCTTCCATCCTGAACCTCAGCCTTCATGGCAAAACATACACTACAATACTACCCTACACCAAAATACCCTGCTTGAAAAATCCAGAGAAAGCCCCAGAATACACCTACAATACCCCGAGATTCCACGCCACCAAATCACTGAAATACATGCGAACACAATACTGACATATACCTAACTGTATTCAGGCGCATCTACACCCTGAAAAAAGTCCTCAACGGCACCGTCACCAAGTCGGCGCACCCGGCGCGCTTCTCGCCCGACGACAAGTGGTCGCGGCAGCGCGTGACGCTGAAGAAGCGCTTCGGATTGCTTTTGACGCAGCAGAGTACGTTTATTCATCCATGTCCACAACCGCATCCACATCGACATTTACATCGACATCTGCATCTATATCCATATCCAGTTATAGTCACCTTGACATTATCCATGCCTATTCTTGTGTCAAGCCGGATAGGATAATCTATTTTCGATTAGATATGAACGAAGCTAATGTGAAATGCTGTCTGTAGAGAATAAGGTCGCTGAGAACCAATGATCAACGAGCGAGAGACGAGGGTCAAATAAAAACAATGGGAAAAATCGATAATGGCATTGTCCCGGTGCGACGAGCTGTGTTTCTCAATTTGACACGGATTATATATTGGACAGGCGTTTACGGCGTGTGAGGAATAAACCATGCTTGTGGGATATCGTCTTGGAAATGTGTCTGCAACCGCCTAGCTAGTACCAGCGACTGAGATCTTCTACGGATTCAGTGAGCAGTCCCCTGTGATAGGTTCAGACATAGTTCTATGATAGCCGCCTTCACGGCAAGAGATCGGGAAGTCGCGAATACCCAAGGACCAAAGCGGTCGGCCATGTCACCAGAAGCAGTCAAAATAAATCAAGAAAGCATCAGCAGCAATACCTGGTATCACTCTATTTGGATTGTGCTATGTGCCTATGAATTTTAAAACCTCTTCCTGGAGTTAACATTCCGCCCAGCCCCAACCCGTATCTTCCCAGGACCAGCCTGTCGATTCCCACTCAGAATACTAGGCAAGTAATCCTCATCCATGAGATCCCTCTGCTTCGCCTTGCGCTGCTCGGTGGATTTCCTCTCGTACTCCTTCTGGTCCTCGGCGAAGATGAGCTCGCGGCCCCAGCCGTTCTTCCCTCCCCCTGGGCCCCGCGCTTTCCCGCTCGCCGAGCCGTGCACGGGCTTCGGCACGCTGTAGACGTTGCCCCGGTTGTTCCACTGGAAGTTCTTCTTGAGGTAGATGGTGAAGTTGCCCGCCTGGTCCGTGGAGCAGCTCACGCGCGTCAGCGTCGCCTGGCCGCAGCGCGGGCAGAACTGCTTCGAGGTGTCGCGCGTGATCTGGAAGCAGCCGTGGCACCGGAGCACCCACGTCTTGACCCGCGTGATCCGTGCTAAGCCCGGGGATACGAGGTTCAGGTTTATCCGGAGCAGGACGTTCTGCATGGCATAGTCGGATGTCAGGAGCGCTACTTTTAGAACCTGTTGAGCGGGCTGCTCGGGTTGCGCCAGCTGGTCTTTGGCTTGGTGTTTCTTGATGTTCGAGGGCGTGATCCAGCCTTCATCGTCGTCCTCCTCGTGCTGCTCTTGGCCCTCTTCATGTGCCTTGTCATTATCTGACGCGGTGTTTTCTGTGGCGAAGTCTACCGTGGGTGTAGCTGATTGTTCTGAGCTTAGAGATTCGAGCGTCTGAGTAACGGTTTCCTGCTGTATAGTAGGTTTTTCATGTTGTGATGACAGGTCATCAGCCTCCACATGGTCTGACTCGACTGTCTCTTCTATTATATCCTCTTCAGTCTTTGTTGGTTCTTCTGGGCCTTGTGTTACTTCTAGCGGTGCTTCATTCGCAGCTTCGGGGCCGTTTGATCCCTTAGTTTTCTCCTTCTCCAATTGCGCTGGGGATTTCCCATTCACTCCCTTCTGACTAGGAGTCTTCCGTAACCGCCAATCGCCGCCATTCATTTCACATTCCAGTTCGTAGGCCAGGGCCATGAGGTGGATATCAGGCTTGCTGAGGACCTCAAGGTCGCCGGTGCGGCGCGCAAAGTCGGTGACGAATTTGATGCTTGCGGGCCGCGGAGATCGTAGCTTAAGGAAGGGTAGCAGTGTGGTCTCGACACGCGACCGTGTGGCAGCGTCTCGAATCTCAGATATGACGGATGGAAGAGTGTAGAGCTCGTGCGCCTGAGCAAGCAAAGTGCTCACGGGAGGGTCGTTCTTAATGAGGGGGCCTGCGTCGAGAATCAGGGCGTGTATGGGTTTCGACGGTCTTGTCTCTGTGTTGGAGGGTTCTGCCGTGGTATTGTCAGGCGCAGGCGCCGTCGGAGGGCTCTGTACATCTTCCGTGGTCGCCATATTGTTCAGGATATTGTTGTCATGTGTTGTCTCGTGTACCTAGACAAGTTGAATCGCAACGATGGTAGATAAAAGATGACCCTATCTAAGTAATGGTGGGGTTGCATGTGTTCTGAATTTCGGATTTGGTGGGGTCGACTGCATGATGGAATGGAAATTTTGGCGGAGAGCGCGGGCAGAATCATTGGGCGTGAGGGTACATACCCATGACAGCTGAGCTAGACCGAAAAAGGTAAGTTCCACACTATTCCCAGTAGCTCGGTAACTATCTTCCAATAGTGCCCCTGGCATATCTATCTTGGGTTAGGTAAGTATGGCAGCCCTATGAATACTCAACTCATAAATGCTGGTCCTTCAAGTCTGCAGATGCTCTTAGGCCCCAATGGGAATACGATCCAATGATCGACTCGAAGTGATTCCACATTATCATGACAAAAATTGTGAGTCGGTCACGGGCATTTCGTTCTGCCCGGCTTGGCGGAAACAAATCCTGCTCGAAAGCTGAACTGCCTTGCTCGCAGTCTTGGTATACGCTACACGTGATCAGCGGTCCAGTCCACAGCTGAAAAGCAAGGTTCTCGATACTTCGCTAAAGAAGGATCGACGACAGTGGCTGCCGTCGCGCGTCGTCGGTGCGAAACGGACACCCCGTGGCTGAATTGGCTCTTGACACAGTTCCCAACAGGCATCATGACTGGCGTGATAGAGAAAGTGTGCCTCGGGACATCCGTCTACTTGAGTAGGTAATGCGAGGGCGTGACCTTTACCGAGGGAGACGTTTTGTCATTGGGAGGAGGAAAGCTCTTTTTCGGCCAGGAACTAGGAACTAGCATCGACGCGATGTGCCACTCGATGGAGTCACTCCTCCCATTCATATGAACATGAATGGCTCTTGGCTAGGAAAAAGGAAAAGGCTGGTCTTGTCATACGGCTCTAACTCTAACTACCGAGGAATGTAGCTGTCTATATAAGAACACCGTGTTGTGATGGCTTCGAAACATGGAATTCCGGGGCACAGCTGCACCACTCTCTAAAAATCGCTCACCATGCTGTCCGCACGGCCACTCGCCACTGCTGTAACCATGGGCTCCCTCGTTTCCGGTGTTCTCGGCCTCCTCGGCCTTGAGGGCCCATCGGTAGCATGTCAAAATCTCACCTCAACGCTGGGAATCGGGAAAACGGCAGTTAACCAGCTCGACCTGCGCTATATCCACAGTCGGACCAGCTATTGGAACACGAAACTCGATGCCCATGCCCCAGCATGTGTCGTCTACCCTGAAAATGCCCAGGATGTTTCTCTGATCCTGAAAACCATCAGGGCAGCTGATTCTCGATTCGCCATCAAGACGCAAGGCCACAACACCAACGACATGTTCTCATGTGTGGAGGATGGTGTTCTCATAGACCTGAGCCAGATGATTGGCAAGTCTTACGACGCAGCTACGACCCTTGCAACCTATGAGCCCGGAAGTAGCTGGGGTGAGCTGTACGATTATTACCTTCAATTTGGCCGAACGGTTGTTGGTGGACGCATCTACGACGTTGGAACCGGGCTAGCCCTCGGAGGAGGCATGAGCTACCTATCCCCACAGTACGGCATGGCTTGCGACAGCTTCAGGGAACTCGAAGTCGTCTTGCCTAGCGGTGAAATCGTCATGGCCTCCAGCACACAAAACCCGGATCTCTTCTTCGGCCTTCGTGGAGGCGGTGGTAATGCCTTCGGTGTGGTAACTAAATACACCGTCCAAAGCCGACCCATTAGTACTCTATACGCTGGGAACCTTGCATACATCTTCGATCACAGTGAACAGGTCCTTAACGCAACTCGCGACTTCATCCTCTATAACACGGATCCTAAAGCTGCCATTCTAATGAACTACAATATCTTGACGACACCAGATCTTGACCTGGGGCTTGATCAAGCCCCTGTGATGTTCCTCGTCTACGACGGCGAAGACCCTGGCGATGCATATGCAAACTTCACCGCAATACCTCACCTGTTGAACACACTGGGGAAAAAGACATATCCCGAGGTGGCGAACTTGCTACTTCCCAAGCTAGCCCAGATCAGCCGCGCAGACAATGTCTTTCGCATCGGCGTGCACCGTGCCGACGACGATAGCTACCGCACGGCATGGCAGCGGTTTCATCAGTGGTCGCAGGACCACAAAGGCGACTACGTCTACATCCACCTGGACTATAACCCGGTGCCCAAGAGCTTGACAGACGCGAGCAAAGCACAGGGCGGTAATGCTATGGACATGCCTGACGGACCGTGGTTCTGGGCCGAATATACCCTCACGACGCCCCCTCTGATCAGCGACAAGAAGTACAATGAAATTCAAGAAAGCTTCAGGGAGCTTGTTGCCGGGACCCCGAATGCCGAGGGCCTACCATTATTCCTCAACGAGGCGCACGCCGACCAAGACGCTCTGAAGTCCTTCTCGACCTTCTCCCGGCTGCAGCAAATCAAGGCAAAATACGACCCTGATGGTTTTTTTGCCAGTAAGACGGGAGGTTGGTCTTTTAGCTAGATAGATGGGTTGGAAGGGTTCGGGCTGCGTTGGAGTTGGAGATACCATTCTTCGTATATACGTTATTCTACGTTTACGCTCGGTGTATCTTCTTTGAATGATTTAACTAATACCTTTATATTATAACTATACTTATACATTGAAATGATAAATTGTTCTTACTTGCGTGCCTAAACGAATTTCTATGAGTTCCCAGGCCTTGTCGTAGGATATATGGGTACTTATCATATGGGCTTGACGATGGTCACGAAGCACTCGCCTCGTCAACTGGAGCAACAATATATATAATTCCACACAACACTTACATTGACAAGCTCTCGGGCTTACCAATACCTGAAGTGAATGTTCTTAGCATTGAGTCTGCGGTCGTAGTGGCAAAGACACAACAATTTAATCAAACAAGGAAAGACTAAGGGCTGGAGTCATCCGCCACTGAGCCACCCTCCCGGGAAACCAGGATACACTCATTTAACTGCCGTGATCAGCGCACCACCAAGTAAATAACGAAAGCTGGGATCCCCCTATCTCCATTGTCATGCACCAATAGCAGCTGACGTAGAAAATGCCATGCGCCGAATCAATTGGCTTCGAGTGTCGGACTTCAATATCGAGACATACTTGTGTTCACTGATAGCTCTTTGGATCCAAGATTTTGTTCGCTCGAATCTCCAGAGCTGAGTTGGTGCAACCGATTTGGGTAGTATTAGGGCTACAGTAGATAGACATGTGATGCCGGTTTCTGAAGAAGCGGATAATGATTTCGGTTATACACACACAGGAAGAGTTGTGATGTGCCGGGACTCTTAGACAGCGCCTTGGGTCAAAACATAAAAAGTCTTAATTTTACGAGCAATACGAAGAATCGTCCATTTACCTATGAACGAGGCGCTTAACGCGTGGGAAATTAAAAGGTTTTTACCCCTGCCTTGATCTGATATAGTCTGCTCGATGTCTTGAACTTCCCAAACCTTTCAAAAAAAAAAAAAATACTGTTTACGTAACCGCTAACGCCGCGCTAATAGTGGGCACCAAAGAAAGAGTACTTAGTAGTTTCGGTGAAGGTCGAAGATTGAAAAAAAAATTTGCGACACCTCCGAGATTCGAACTCGGGCTCCCGAAGGAACAGGATTAGCAATCCTGCGCGTTGACCACTCCGCCAAAGTGCCTCTTGTCTCTTGTTGGGTGGGAATTAGATGACACTTTGATCGTTTGCAAAAACTATATCTTTACTCTTCAAGTTTCATTTGTAGTTTGCACAGCAACTACTTGTACAGGATTGCCTTCTCATTTACTACCGGATGTTCAGTACGCACGGAACGGCTCACATGCTTGTGAATGGCCGCTTTGCCATTTGATCTCTTGATGACCTGGCACTGCTTCCTTAGACTATATTCTTCAGCATCGCCGGCGCAGAAGTGTTAGCTTCTTTAGTCACTTGAATGCAGTTGGGTGACTGGTAGCCTCACTGGCAGATGACAGTATAAGACAAGAACGCTATAGTTTTAACTCCCGGAGCTCCTCTTTTCTTGTTTAGTAGAGCCTGAAATGCTCTCGTAGATGTCTATGTGCCGCTTCTTCTTATTTGTTCCCTTTAGAGATTGAAACTGGGGCCTGAAACGCAAGTGGAAGCCTATGTGTCTTTATAATGAGCGTATTATTAATTTTATTGCTGACATGAGTTGCATATGTTGGTGACGTGCCTAGTGCCTGCATGACACCTAAAATCCGTCGATATGGGCGCAAGTCGACAGCAATGATTATACTTTCTCGATCAATTTCATGACTATCAAAAAAACCTAGGACCAATGTAAGTTTGACTCGTTCTATTTTTCTAAACTATTACCAGCTTGCATTCTATATTATATGTCAACGCCTGAAACCAGATTTATAAACCGTAGTGGAAGAGGAGACATATATTAAAGCAGTCGCTAGCAAATTATGAGTGGTCGATTGTCAGGGGGATCCGTCCCAGAGTGAATGGAATAGCCCTACAGTCACGTAGCGGATAGGTAGAAAGGGGTCAGTAGCCATGAAGCCCTAGCCCTTTCAACTGGTAGTTGGGGGGGGATAGCCTGTATATATAGACCTAGCCTGCTAGGTATACACCTAGGTGTTACCAAGCCATCTGACATTCATAAATACTTATTCCTGTACATAACGCTTGCGAGTAGATAGATCGACAATACCCAACCTTGACATCCATGATACAAGCAATGTCTATGTTCGCATCTGAGGAGGAGTGGCGCAGAACCACGTTCATTATGTAGGCATTATTGGAAGGATGAGGTGTTCGAAGAGAGCCAGTAAAGTTCCTGTTGGCCGATAACACCAAGTGCCGTATTCCAGCCATCAATCTAGAACCACTCCATCAACTCGACGGATACACACCGTGACTGAATACACAAGTTCCGGGCCGTCTGGCCAGGCGCCGTCGGTCATGCCGCAACATGTGCACCTGGGCAGGTCCTTACTCTATATTAAACGGCCACTGTCGGCGCTTTTCCAGCAACATCCAATCAGAGAGTGCGAATTGTGGGTGTTCCGTCAATAAACGAACTATACCCTCGTGTCTGGCCCTCTGTGCTTGGAAAATCCTGTACCGGCCGTCCGGCTGGCCCTCCGACGATGTACTGCACCAGTGAATCCTGGGGTGCTCCAAAAGCTGCCGGACCAGGTCTTCATTTCCCTGGTCTATAGCTATCCACAACGGTTCACAGCCTTCCACATGGCTATATTGGTTTGGGTCTGTCTTATGATGACCTAGAAGAACCTGTATCATCTCCTTATTTCTCGCACGGATAGCAACAACGAGCGGGGTGCTCTTGGTATCGTGACCTCGATCGGGGTCGATATCTATCCGAGATAGAAGAAGCTGCAAAATCTCCATCTCTCCCTGCTTTGCGGCTATATATAGTGGCGTAACATGGGGGCACGTATTATTGAAAAATACATAATTGGTGCACTCCTTTACTGGCGGCGAATGGGTGCAATTCGATAGATTCGGGTCGGTGTGTGGATGTGAGAGAAGAAGCCTTACAATTTCTTTCTGTCCGAACGAAATCGCAATAGTTAGCGGTGTATCCCCCTTTTTATTCTTCAGATTCGGGTTGACATCTGGCCGTGAAAGTAGGGAACGTGCTAGGTCGACTGCCCCACGACGTGATGCCAATAACAAAGCCGTGTCGCCCGCATCATCCTGAGCATCTGCCTTTACATCGGCCCGCTCCAGGAGTAATCTTTGTACATCACTCAGTCCGTTTCGGGCTGCCAGCAAGAGAGGGCTCCGGCCGAAACGATCACCTCTAACATTGACATTAATGCCCCCTTGTGCCAATAGTAGCTTTATAGCTTGTGTGCGGCCCCGCTTTACCGCGGAGATAAAGGACGAAGATATCATATTCAAGTAATCCTTGTGTAAGGAAGTGCAGTTGTTCAAGAGGAATTGCATGGTGTCGATGTGACCTTCGTGGGACGCTGCTTCTAGCGCTGTTCCGGAAATCCCCGCATCGTATAAGTTCGCTCCTTGGTCCGTTAGAAGGCGTACGATATTCGTGTGGCCATTGTATGCAGCAGTGTATAACGGCCGGCCGAAGTATTGGTTCTGCAGATTCGGATCGATGCCCCTTTCCAATAGAGTTTCCACGATCAATGTATCCCCACAGTACGCTGCCAAATGAAGGCTATGGAAGCGCGTCATAGACCGTATTGCCCATTCTTTCTCGGTACATAGCCGTTCATCTCTATCATCTGAAGGTTCCGTATCTGGAGGATCTGACAATCGGAAGCCATATCGCAACTTATAAAGCAAGTAGAGGACCTCGCGAGTTCCATGGCTTGCAATCAGCATATTGCAGGCAGCAGAGAAATAATCCTCCTCCTGATAAATCTGGGAGTTGCATTCTTTCCACAGTATAATTGCCGATACCGAGTTCCAGACGGCTGCCGTGAGTGCTGTTGGAGAACCGCGATTAGCCTTAAGTTCCTCCGCGAGTAGCCATTTGGCGCCTATATCATGCAGGGGGGCCGGTCTCCCGCAAATAATGTCACGGTCTAATTTTCGAAGCGCACGACGCAAAAAGACGCTATCGAACGTCCCTTAAAGCAACAAGCAATTAGAAAAACCATCATGGCTCAATAGCCAGAAGCGTGGGCTTACGACAAACCAGCCTTAATTTAAGGTACTTCTGGGTGTGGTCACAGCCATCCAGGCACTCCGGGGTGTGATCACACCTGTTCCAGCCCTCTGGGATGAGATAACCAAATACTATCTCCAGAAGCTCAATGGGCAAGTCTAGAAGACCATTGTCGGTCGATGCGTGCATTATGCCGTTGTGAAAGGTTTAAACCTGGTGGTGGAATAAAGATATGTATGTATCTGAGTAGGTTGTGAGTACGGTGTATGATCTTTCTTTGTTGTGCTGATGCTTGTTTTGGTCATCTGGACGTGGGGTAGTGAATTCTGTGAGTGAAGACGGTAGAAGAGCCCAAGGTCGAGCGGATCTTTATTGGGTTTGGGGGGAGGCGGCCTCCCATCTCCTTAGCAACCAGGCATCTTGACTGCTCACTAACTAGCAAAAATTCTCATTGGACCGGAAAGCAGGGAGCACCACGTATAAGAGTATCACAGATTGCACTGCCAAGCCTGGTTCATCCCTAATCAGAAGGCCTACCATGTAATCAACAAAATACGAAGGTACCTGAATATGTAGGGCCTCAGATTGACTCGGTTTGCATCCAAAATGAAAAAAAAAACAATCGCATTGAAAGTGGTTCCTAGTGCGATTCCAGCGCTATTGTTACTATTTACGTCAGTAGCAGTTTTCGAGTATCGGAGATCATGTTTGCCTCTAAGACGGGTGCCTCGTCAAAGACAGCGGCTGAAATGGGTCCAACATAATCTTGGGAACTCTTAGGATGACATAGTGATCTCGAAAAGTAATGGGGGTAGGCTTAATTATCGACAAACGAAGCAGAAAGTTTCAAGCGTGCGAATAACCAGGAGGTGCACACAATATAGCGCCTGGAAACCTCGACTCAGTCGGTTGACCCAAGTTTTTTCTTCGAAAGCTAAATCCCCCATCAGTTCAGTTATCCAAAGTCCTTGAGAAATGCAGCTTCAGCCTATTTGCTAGGATCTTGAGTCTCGATCTTCTGCTGGCTCTCTCTCTTGGTTCGACCACCTTCCCATCCATCTATCCAATAAGGTTTCCAAGCCAAAAAGCAGACTTCCTGTGATTCCCATGGAGTCTTGCATAATAACGTTGCCCGTACCATCGACTTCACACCTGTTTCTGTGCCCACATTGATTTATCCTGTTCTCAACCCCAACAACACGAGAAGTATTTCCAACCTCAGGGCAAGTTTCTCCCTCTCCGTCCCATCGCCGGTGCTGACTCGAAGAGGTAGCATTCTTGATCATTTGAGCTATGTTATTCTCTACAAGTCTATACTTTTTATCTTCCTCGTTGGAAAATTTGCAGATGCCTATGTGATCGGCGTCAACCGGTATCTGACGCTCGCGGGTGCCCGGGAGTCCAAGCAATGCTGATCTGTGATCGACAACCTAAAGGATAGTTAGACCCGCACTGCACCCATAATCGAGCTGATTTATGATACTAACAAGACCGAAATGCCCGAGAGAACATGTCTCATAGAAACTGATAATTTGGAAATCTTCGAGCATTTGACGAAAGTCATCGGTTATGGTGTTTAGATAATGAGAATCACTCTTTAAGGCAGCCAAGAACGTGTTTCCTGGGTTCCTCAATACGTGACGGGCAACCTCGGCCACTACATCCCCGAGACTAGCATAACTCCCTCGCCGATGAGGCGTCGCGAAGAATACAAGTCCAAACGTCGATTGCCAGATTCGCTTGTATGTCTCGTGTGCCTTGGCATGAACCATGGTCTATACCACAGTCAGTATCTTGCATGAACTAATTAAAAGTACTCCCGGTTGTGGAACACTCACTCTTTTGACGACCAGACCTCCTAGGCTGTGACATATGAAAATCAAGGGCCGTCTCGGATTGTCCTGAATACATTAGACCTTGATCTTATAGAAAGACCATATGCCATGAACCTACGATTCGAATTTGTTCCAGATGATCTAACAGGTTTTCCCCTTGTTCTCTGAGCCCAGCAGCTCCCGTCTCCAAAGCCATGTTGGAATTATATCCATAAAGGCATATTCTCGCTCGAGGCACTCGTTTCGGGAGGAAATCGTGGAGCCAGAGTTTGCCGTCAGATGTCCATGTATCCTCTGCGTGGGCTTCGTTATCTAGGGGACTTAAGCCGTGAACCGCGATGACACTTTGCCTAAAGTTAGCAGTTTGTCTGAAGGAAACTGTGCAAGCTGGATATATCTGAATAGCTTACTCGACGCTGGCATCTGGGGGGTCTGCGAGGATCCTAAGGAAGTTCTCGCTACTTCCCTGAAGAGGAGGTCGTTGATCGGTTTCCATTGACCTATGTCTAATGCTAGAAGCCGTGGCATTTCCAGCCGAAGAACAGAATTCTGATCTTGTCATGTTGGGTTTAGGGCTATCTAGTCGATGGGTCGTCCTGCTAGCATCACGTTGGTTTCTAGATTTTTCTGTAAGTCGAAGAAATTTCACTCGCGGTGGCTGTGGCGTGAGTGATTCTGTCTGACCCTGTCTTGGATTGGTTGGAAATGGTTGGCACGGAGCGAGCTGCTTATTGATTGGCCCCCCTTTCACCAAAGCTTTTGCTTGGCGCATAATGAAGGGAGGAGTTGGGAGGCACGATTTGTGCTGCGAATACATCTCAAATTAAAAAGTCTCAGACAGCCCAGACTATGTATTGGCTTTGCGGAGTTTATTGACCATTCCTAGTGTGGCGGCTGTGCTGAAGGTAGCAACCGGGCGAGATACAACTGCGCTGTCAACAAAGACGTTGGGGCCCAAGGTCTATTATCATTGATGTTTAGTTGACCTAAGTTGACTATGGGCAATTCCTTTAGTAACTATCAAGGCTCACTTAATACAATGCCCTACTCCTCCACTCCTAAGCCCTGCAGTGTCGTACGAGAGCCTGCGTGCAGACGGGAGGCTACCTATGCTAGGCCTGCGAACTGTATCAAGCCTTCATATTCTTATTCGTTATATCATAAGCGTGAAGCCGCACTGCAGAGGATCCGGCTGATAGACAAATGAAGCTATTTGACCCCTTGAAAACATCGGCCAGGCATCTAAAAAGAGGTGCACGAGGCCGTAGGACTGCTGTATATAGAGACTGACTGACTGATAGGAGGCCAAGGGAGTCTTCTGGATAGTCAATGTCTATGCGATCGAACAACATTATTCTTATTCTAAGTCATTCTCCAGGCTCTCTGTTCACTCGTTGTGATACCCAGTCACTCTGATTTGCATGCTTCTCTGCAGGACTTCAGTATACAACTATTAATCACCATTTTGCTCTAATCGCGATGCTCTGAGAAAGTAGGTATGATTACCGGGAAAACGGCTCTAGTAGCCTATTGCTCCGACTGACGCTCGTGACTGGCTTGTGGAAGAGTAGGAGATTGTTTTAATCTGCACCAAGTTCTCTCTCTACCGTGGCCGGTCCCTAGCTGCCATCTCCTTTTGGGTCTTTGGCCTACCCCATCTCTTGACCGCCGGTTTAGATTCATACGTAACACCGCAAGCTGAACAACGCGGACATGCTCATGTTGATAGCTGTTGGAAACGATTGCTGCGGCTTTTCCCTTCAAGGAAATAAATGGGGCTTGAGCCTCGAGATCGTCCACGCTGCCTTGCTTTGGATTCATTCCCCATCTTAGAGTATGGGGCTCAAGTGTGGGGGAGTCGATGGTGTGGGGGTCATCACGGCTCTTTTCTCGGCAAAGAAGTAGTTGGTGTTGTGGCCATACCCCAGGTCAAAGGGCTATCGTAAATTTGTGAGCTGCAGCGCAGGATGTCATCATAACGGGCTTATTTTGGACGACCGCTTAGCTTACGATAAGTTCACTCTGTTTGGAGTGACATACTGAGGCCTTCGTGATCGATCCCTGGGGGGACCCCTGTCGGTCAGGGGTAATATGTCCTTATCTCCGATCAGAGGCTGTATATCGAGGCCTTGCTGAAAGTTCAGATTTTCCCAGTTTCCACAATTGACTTTTGTCGTAGGTTCCGTGCTACGCTCGTCGGCACCTCTGTTTCATTTAAAGACGGTAGCATTGCATGGGCGTATGTACCTGTTTTATGTTGAATAGAATGCTAGCAAAGCCTGTAAAGCCAACATATAAGCCGTTGAGCACTGTCGCGCACGACGGCGTCGTTTTCGCGCAACGCAGGGCGAGCCATATCTCGCTCCGGCCAGTTTTCGCGTATGCCGCTACTAGGTCAGGTCCACTTCACGAGCAGTAGCAACCTTACGATGACCCAGTATTTTTATTCTCGTGCCACTGGGGAAAAACGTGGGGGGCCGTTCCCCAGACATGGGCGACTTTTGATGAGACTGAAATATTCAAGATCGCTTCTATCCTTCCTCAACACACCTTTGCTTCGCCCGCTCATATCTTTAAGAGTCCGAAGACTGCGTCATTGATCAAATCGCCTGACTAGTCAACCGTTCGGCCAGTGCTGTGAAATAAGATGGATTCGACAAAGCCCGATAACTTATCCGAACTGATTGAAAATGTCGAAGATCGAGGACCTACCGGTGCCGCGCCGGTCATGCCAGCTAACTTGGCTGCGCTCAGCGAAGATGAATACAGAAAGCTTGGTAAAAGAGCTACTTTGAAGATGGACTTTGTGATCATGCCGTCGTTGGTCATCATGTTCATCCTCAACTTCCTTGATCGACAGAACCTCGCTAGCGCAAGACTTGCCGGTTTGGAGAAAGAATTAGGCATAACCGATGTGCAATATCAAACATGTGTGAGGTGAGTTCTTATTTTGAACGGTAGTGATATTGAATGTTGCATTATTACGGCAGTAATGTTGACTTCCTGGCGATGAAGCATCCTCTTCGTCGGATACATCCTACTTCAGGTTCCCTCCAACCTGGTACTCGGCAAGATTAAGTGGCCGGGCGTCTATATTTGCACTGGTATGGCAGTTTGGGGCGCCATCTCGGCGCTTATGTCAACTGTCCACGGCTTCGGCGGTCTCTTGGCTGCACGGATATTTCTCGGTGTTGTCGAAGCGGTTTTCTTTCCTGGTGCCCTCTACTTCCTGTCACTCTTCTATAACCGGAAGCAGTACGCGCTCCGCGCAGCAATTCTTTATTCCGGATCTCAGCTAGGCAATGCTTTTGGCACATTGTTCGCTATTGGGGTTTTGCGACTGGATGGGCAGCATGGTCTTTCCGGGTGGCGTTGGGTGAGTGTTTTGCGTGCTCGACGTCTTTCCTGTCTCTTCTCATCGCCACCGTCGGCTTGCTCTTCGGTCTGGATTCGCTTCTTGAACATTCCTGGAAATTTAGATTTGAACTTTGAGGCTAACGCGCTATATAGCTGTTCTTGATCGAAGGTGTGCTGACTACTGGCCTGGCACTCATATTCGCTCTTATCCTACCTAATTCCAACCAAAAGGTTCTTGGAATGTCCAAGATCGAGTGCGAATGGGTGCAATGGAACATGCTTTCCGACCAAGGCCAGACCAATAACTCGGAGGAAATCAGCAACACGCAGGGCTTCATCCTCGCTGTTACCGATCCCAAGACTTGGCTACTTACTGGCACTCTATACGCAACCTTCATTGTTAGCGCCCTCACTAACTTTTTCCCGTCCGTCGTCGGCGGCCTTGGCTATGACCAGACTACTACCTACGGTCTTACAGCACCTCCCTTCGTCTTATCAGTCATTGTTATGCTGATTATTGGCTTCCACTCGGATCGCAAGCAAGAACGATGGCTTCACATTGTTGCACCGCTTATCATTACCGCTATTGCTAACATCATTTCCTTGTCTACGCTCAATACTGCGGCTCGCTATGTAGCTATTCTGATTCTCCCGGGATCTTTCTACAGTGCGGCAGTCGTTACGTTGTCCTGGGTTAGCAATAGCCTGTCGCAACCTGCACCGAAGCGAGCAGCTGCCATTGCTTTCGTCAATGCCGTGTGTAACACGCCCAATATCTGGGCATCGTACCTATATTTCGGTGCTCCTCGCTACATCGCAGCTTTCATTGTTAACCTGGCTGCTGCGGGATTAGCTATCGGGTTCGCTACCGCAACCAGAATATACTTGAGGCGACAGAATGCAAAGCTTGATCGTGGCGAGGACACTGGAAAGCATGGCCCTACCGCGGCCCAGGTGGCTAGTGGTTTCCGATACATTTTATAGGAATATGAATGTGTAATGTCTATGTTCTATCATATAGCATCTCTAAAAATTAAGATCAAGACAATAGCCATTCAGCGGTTCAGTTATTGCGCTAGGACTTGCATTGGATGACACTCACAGGGTGCTTAACACTGACATAGACTAACGACAGATATAAGCTTATTGAGCGTAGCTAGTGTAAACGAGTCGAAATATGTGAACTGAATGGCGATAACCGCCAAACTCCTTGAGATAAGCATACTCGGCCCCTATCAGCAATCGGTTTAATATGACCCGTGAGCATATCTTCCGGGCGCAAAGTATTGATCTAGTCATGACGCTACGCCTACAGGCCTACCATGAGATCCAAAACACCATATTATTCCTCGTATCTGCAGTCACTGTTTCCCGAAGGATATAAACAGGACCACCCTACTAGGATGTGAACTATTATACATCAATTGTGTTTCGCAGAGCCCTTAAACATCGGTCTTTATTCCCAAGTTTTCAAGATATAGGCGACTCAGCCACAGCTTCCGTTCGCTAAAAAGTCTTGGAAATTATTATACTCGATGACTCGTGCGATATGTCGCTCGTTCTTACCGGCACCATCAGCTAGAGATGGAATTAATTGGTGATCACCGAAACGATCATATGTTGGAGTTTTAGTTCGCACCATATTGAAAAATGGTTTTTGTCCTTGCCTCTTGCAAGATGATATCGCTACGTAAAAGAAATTTTAATAGTGTCTCTTTTTTTTTTTTTTTTTTTGCGCTTGGTCCTCCGGCAACGGCCACGATGAGTCATTTTCATCAGGAACCGTGAATTTAAAAAAACACACGCCTAATTACATATACCCTTATTTCCTCGCCATCCAACATCGATCCGGGAAACTGGAAAAGCTAGCTAGCTCAGTGGAAGAGCGCCGGGCTCATAACCCGGAGGTCGATTGATCGAAACAATCGCTAGCTAATTATTTTGAAAATATTTTTGTCTCCACAATATTGTAAGCTCAACTTGAGCATTCGCTAGCGTTGCCAGACGTACCGAGCGTCCTTATCTAATCTTCAGGATATTGAATTGATTTTCTCTGGTTTGTGTTCTGTTCTTACGTAACTCAACACTTTTTTGAGGACTTCACTTTCTCGATTCATTTCCTCATCTTTTTAAAGACCTGGCCGGTGTCTCAGATGTCGGAATAGCTTCATTTGTATGTTACTCAGAGGGGCCGACATAGGTCTCCCTCCTGTGCCCAGGCTCCCTCCTAACACTTATAGAGAACAGCTCAGCCAATCCTACGCGACCGCGCATGCTTTACGTATAGTAAACTGTAGTTAGAATATATCGTTCTCCTACGTGAGGGCGCGACGAAGTATTTGTCAATACCAGCTCCCAAGAGCACGGAAAACCAGATCCGATGCCTGGGAGACCGAGGAAGTGAAAGGAGCCGGTGTTAGCGCAAGGATAGCAATTTGACAGGAATTTCATTATTGGCGGTAGTTAGTGAGCTTGATGAGCTGCAATACTTAACAGTCGACAATGGTGGTCTCGTGCATTCCAAGTCTAAACGCCTTGCCATGGCAGTCACCGCGGGTCGAGAGCTATCGCCCATGTGGTTCTTTTAACTACGTCGTTGTCGATTTCGGCTTGATGCTAGTCACTCTTGTCTTACTTTGCGCCATCCTTCTTACATATGGAGGTGCCTCGACCTACTTAGTAGGAACGTATCGAATGCAGCCAATCGGGTCGCTTACCAACACCCTATTCTCTCGCCCCCAATTACGTCCAAAGCGTTATAGCATTTTCTGCTAAAAATAAATCACGCGCGCGCCTGTTAAAAATACCGAACTGCGCTAACTAGCCTAACCTACTTTCAGCTATTATAGCTTCCGTGAAATCCTCCTGTTAAACGCGTATAGTAGCTCGAAATAAAGCCAACTTGTTTACTTTTTCTGAGAGAGTTCATCAGCCGGTATCTCACCTGTGGCTTGACTAGCTGCTATATCGATAGCTTTTCGTTGTCGTATCTCTTAAGGCATGTTTTACTGGTCCTGGCGCGGAACACTGAGGTTCTCATGTTAGCATACATCAGAGCTACAATCGTCATCATCCCTACATCGAAATAAGAGGTCATGCAGGTTCTACGCACTAGATGTCCACTATAACCAACAGCCATCATTTCTTGTTACCCCAAGAGTGGCACATCCCCCGACTGATGACAGCTTTTGTCGTTTATAGTCTAGAGTGAGTGTAGGAGTGTCATCCTGTCAACGGCAAATGCCAATATAAAAGCGATCATCACTCGCTCATACCGTTCTTGAAACCTGTAGCGTTTAAACTCTCTCGGTCTCATTCTTCCTGTGACCACGCGTTCTCTGGTTCTTCCGAGTCCTGTTCAATTCACGACTAAATCAACCTCCCTCGTCCTCAAGATGGCTACACAGGCTCAACACCCGCATCTCCCCTTACCCGACTATTTCTCTAAGTTTGCTAGCATTTACGCTCGCCAGACAGGCCACTCGACATTCAACATCCTCGCTGATGTCATCACCGAGAATGTCCAGACGTCTACTCACCCTATTGGTCCGGAATCGGTTGTCCACGACACCGCAGCGGGCCCCGGTATAGGCGCTGCGGCACTTGTCGCTCGTCTCTCTAAAGACCAGCTACCCAAGGAGGTGCTGATCTCAGATAATGTCGCGATGATGGTGTCGGCCGCGCGCGAGTCTCTCACCGCGTCTCCGCTGCCCCACGTTGATTGCAAGGAACTCGACTCGCAGGACCTATCGTCGGTGCCTGACGATTACTTCACGCATTTAATCAACAACTTCAGCATCTTCACTTTTGTCCGCCCCATCGACGCTATCCGCGAGACATACCGCACCCTCCGACCGGGCGGCCTCGCCGTTATCACCTGCTGGCGCCGTTTTGCACTCATGTTCATTGTTCACGCGGCGCAGAAGAAGATCCGCCCGGACCTACCGCTCATGCCCACGCCAAATCCGCAATTCTATGAGGAGGGTGTGTTACAGAAAGTGGTTGAGGAGGGCGGCTTTGCCAAGAAAAATATAATAGTGAATGAAAAAGTGCTGGTCGTCAGCGATGACGAGAATATAGCAGGACTAACTATGCTCATGTCGGGTCCCATGATGATTAAGGCGCGCGGGGGGTACACGGCGGAAGAAGAGGCTAGGTGGGCAGAAGCAGTTAGCCAGTCAGTGAAGGAAGAGGTACAAAACTTTGGGGGTATTAGGTTCGAGGCGTATATCCTCTTAGCCAGTAAGTAGATAGATAGGCAGAAGAACAGGTGTAGCAGCTGCCAGACGGACGCGACGACTAGCCGAGTGGCAGTACCCCTGGAAATGCTCGCAGTTTCTTGAGTGCAAGGGCTCAGTATACGTTCATACCTACGCGATAGAGTATTCGTGCTTGGCAGGAATTCACGTCTAAAGAGGAGGTTGATGGACTCGCCACCATATATTAGAAAAGCTCTTGAGCTCTAGAATGAGAAGTCACCACAATATAATCAGTAAACGACAGAGAAGCCTAAGAGGGCGGTCTTACTGAAGATTAATATGCAGGTCTAGATTGGGTACTCTTTCGTCTTGATTGAGGTTTAATTATAACTAAGACTAGCGCTCGGATTAAGAGCGTAAAGATCAATACAGAGGAATTAGGTTATGGAATAACGTCCGAAAGATAGTGACGTGACTGCTTCGCTATAATTCACTTTCAGAGGTCCGCTGGAGAGTACGCAATGAATCTTGTGGTTGCATAGAGGGTTCTAAAACCCTTTACCAGCAGGTAGTTTACCCCTATGTGGACGTATCTTTTGCCCCTGGAAGGGGGCTGTAGCAGTACGATGGATAAATGTTTATTTTATCTGTATTCATGTACTAGCGGTCAGATGGAGATGTAAACATGGAAAGGCGCTCTACTACGACTTTCAAGCGACTTCATAATGCCGAGAGTCGTGGGTAGGATCCTTTGATGCAACTTTATCTAGACTACCACCGAGAGCTTCAGGTCCATCAAATAGCACTGTAATCTCTTCCAGCGTGTGGCCTTTGGTTTCTGGAAAGAGGAAGTATGTTATGATAAGAAATATGACCAGAAGCACGCTGAATAGCAGGTAATACTTCCAACCAATATTTTCCAAGCCAATTGGGTTCACAAATGATACCAGAGTGAGAGAACCACTGTGATAACCCAGGGTTAGCATGAAGTTTACTCGCGGCTTGGGATACAAGGAAAGTGGCGGAAGAAGAAACGATATGGGTTTCTAGGAATTATACTAGGAACGTGGGAGATCACTTACTATATACCGAACAGTTCGACCGCCAGACCTTTAGCGCGGATGTTAAAGGGCAAGATCTCTGTGGGATACCCAAAGAGAAGGGGCGTGAACGATATATCGTAATGGAAAAAGAAGGTAAACAGTGTCACTACCACAACAATGCCCGCCGAGTGGTTACCCGACATGCTCACTACGGCGGAGCACGCCGTTAAAATGATATACGAGACGAGCATGCCAACCCCAGACCAGAGGAATAGCGTCCTACGGCCAAGGCGATCAACTAGGAATGCCGCTCCTAAAGCTGCAGCGAAGTTGAAGACTTGCAAAAGCCCGTTGATGAGTGTCTGCGTGTAGGTCGATGTTATTCCAATCGTTGATAGGACCAACGTGAGATAGTATGATACGACAGCTACTCCATTCCATTGCGCCATGAAGCCAACTAGGAAGGCAATGAGGGTCCGCTTCCTATTGCCTGGTGTTGATATCAAGGCGCGCCATCCAGTACTGCTTGCTATCTTTTCTTGGTGTATCGCTTGTATAATTTGGTCGAGTTGGTATCGTACCAAGGGTGGCTCGCCAGAACCTTGCTCGGGGGCATGATATCGCGAAAGAAGCTCAGTGGCCTCTGCTATGCGGTCCTTTGAGACAAGCCAACGAGGAGATTCCGGGACCCAATAGAAAAACAGTAGCTGAACTATCGGCAAGCCGGCTTGTGGGATCGAAGGGATACGCCATGACCAAGTGCTCTGGTAATCTTGACAGCCAAAGGTTGTCCATGACGCCAAAATAGCGCCTTTAATTCCAAGTCAGCGTCTCAGTGTCATCACTTTGAACTCTGTACGGTGACAGGGCTTGGGTCTACCTACCAAGGTAGTACATAGTCCAGAAGGCAGATGTGTATTTGCCACGGTGTGTCGGATAAGCCAGCTCGGCAATGAGTTGCGGGCTTGGATGAACAGAAACTGCCAGTTTGCCTGATGAGTATATGCAGTGTGGTGTGGGAGCTTCACTAGACTTACACATTCCACCAAATCCTACGATTGCGCGTGCGACGATGAATTGAGGTAAGGTATAAGATGTTGCCTGCACGATAGTTGCGACAACGATGATAATAAGTCCCGCGAATAGCGGTGACTTGCGACCATATTTGTCTGTCAGGACGCCGACGAAAGGCAGAGCCAAGACGGAGCCGATGGATTGTGCAGCGTTCACAAGACCCAGGGTGGCACCCCTGGGGTTTCCGAAATATGACTGCCATTGCTCTAAAGACTGCAAACCATTCATGAGTGATCCTAAGTTGCTATATCAGCGCATCTGGCACGCAAGATAATGCTTATGATGAAAAGGGGGTATTACCATCATAACCAGCAACTGAAGACGAAAGAAGAGGTACAAGTAGTAGCAAGTTGAGTTTTAGGAGGTGCGGTTGCTGAAACCAATACCTATCCGTCTTTGGCAATACTTGGGCAAGCGCCTCGCCTACAATTTGGGAATCTTTCATGATTGGCAACTTTTAAAGAAGTCTCTAGCTTGATGCAGAGGTGCTTAATGATTTAGGGGTTGACAGAATTGATCTTTATATATGTGACGACGACTTGGAACAGCATGACCCTTGCTCGACTTCGTTACATCTCTGCTGAGGTGACAAATTGAAAGCTTCCCGAAAAGCATCAACCCCACGGGGGATCTACTGCGCTAATGTTGGGGAATGTTGGGGTACAGGAGTGGAGAACGGACTTCAGTCACCCTGAGCTAACCATAACCGGATCAGTAAAGCCACCTTTGTTGATGTAATCGATGAACTGTCTCACTCAACGGACTTAAATCATATTGATATTGAACAAGAGAGCGCGGTGATTGAAATGACATCAGGCTCCCCTTTTGCTTGAAGAGATAGGTCTATCTCTAGATCGAACGTCCCCCCTTGCAAAATCAGACATTTTGAACATTTCACTTTGTATACGAGTTCCTCCGTTATAGTCGTAGCTGGGCATCGCAGGACTGCTCCGATGATCTGATACAATATGCAAATGTATACCACGATAGTCTCTTGTATCGGCTAAGAGTAGAATTCCTATCATGAGCTATTGTAAGGGGCGCAAGCATCTCTATGAGGGTGCGCTCCGCTGCGCGCCGAGGGAATTGACGTAGATTACAAGAACTACATAGTCCCATATGAACTTGGCTTAGGACGCTACTCCTTGTATCACAACCTTGAGCGTGTTTTCCTCTGCCTTCCTCACAACTTCGAATGCCTCCTCAGCTTCTTCGAACTTAAACCGATGAGTGATGAGTTTGCGCGGGTTTACTTTTCCGGACGCAACCAATTTGATAGCTTCTGGATAGCAGCCTGACTGGTATCTGATGCTCCCTTTAATAGTGAGGGCTCTAATGCAAGCCGTCGTGATAGGGAAGACAACATTCTGAACTGTCATTAGTTCACACAGACCTGATCAATTGCATAAAGTCTCTTCATGTGTGACGTACCTCCTTTCCCATTCCAGCTTGAACGAATGTTCCCCCTTTTTTGGCTGCGAAGATGCCTGCTTGGATACAACTCTCAACCCCTGTACATTCAAGCACAACATCGGCCCCAGCGAGTCCATAGGTCTTTAAAATCTTTTCACCGAGCGCACGGGCAGCCTCTACTGGGTCTGCGGGTGCTTCGGGGTCTGCCTTTGAAACGAAGACCTCGTCGGCGGCAAATTCTTTGGCGAACTTTGCCCTGGCTTCAGATATATCGACACCGATAACTTGGCTGGCCCCGTAGGCTTTTGCTACTGCTTGGCATAGAACCCCAATAGGGCCACAGCCAAACACAAGCACGGTTTGACCGCCTCTGAGGTTGGCTACTTTGCAGATCTGTACCGCGACTGCAACAGGTTCGACAAGCGCGCCGTCTTCCATAGACATATGGTCAAGTATAGGATAGGTGTAATCGCCTGCTACGACATAGTATTTCTGCAGAGCTAGATGCGACGAGTGAGTTTGGTAACGTAGTAAAGGATGTAATGACTGCTTACTTCCATCCCAGGGGGGAGTCGCCGCAAAGATGGTGTCCTCGCAGACGTTGTACATGCCCGAGCGACAGTAGTCGCAATGCCGGCATGGAACCCCAGGCTCAATTGCAACCCGATCTCCTGCCTTGACATTCTTGACTTTGCTACCGACCTCCACTATTGTGCCGGAACTTTCGTGTCCCAAGACGATGGGGCTTGTGAGGATGAAGTCGCCAATACGTCCACGCTGCCAGTAGTGGACATCTGAGCCGCAGATGCCTGTCTGTTCAATGTGTACGCGGACATGATATTCATCTCGCAGCTCGGGTACAGGGCGGTCCTCAAAAGAGACCTTCTTCACCTCCTGCAACACGAAGGCCGGGTTCTTAGTGTTGGAATAATCAGCAAGCGAGCGTGCGTGTAATTGAAGGTTCGTGGTACGTACCGTTTCTGACATGGTGAGATGCGAGCCTATAACGACTTGAGACTTCAACAAGGACGATCGAGATTAGCATGATAGGGGCTTTTCATCCAAGCCCTTATGTGTTGTGAATTCATGACCACGATCCCGGTACCACCTACCTACGGCTCATGCTCCCCGCTTGTTGACCGATCGGAGCTGGCATCCGCTGTTGGCCGGGCACGCGAGCAGGGTGACAGTCACCCTGCCCTCGTGCCATCCGGAAGTGGGGTTCTCCACGTGGATTTCGACTCATTGTAGTTGGAGTCTGTGGATCTAGGGGTACCTTGCCTAAATAATCTGCAGGATTTGAGAAGCGATTATGGTCAAGATAACTCCGAAATCGTAGATGCACGTTTTTGCGCAATACATGGCCTGTAGGCCGTTGTTCAGCCCCCGGGGCAGGGTGATAGATGTCCGCAACTAATAACTGTGGACACTAGTCCAGATGTGTTGTGAAGGCCTCCTCGGCATGGGCACCAAGTCAGGTCTCGGCCGCTATGAATGGGATGAAAAGGACCCCAGGGGCTAAATAACGGGTACTTCCATAATACTTTAAGTTGTGAGATGCAACTTAGTCTTCGTAATAGTCTGCTCATCATCAAGAATAACCCCTTTCCAAAGCAGCAGTACCCCTATCTAAGACCCGAGTCAAATCTTGCACTCTCCATTGCACGCACATCGCGCATCGTCATTACCAAAAATGGCTACCCGGCAGAGCATCCGTGCCCCGAACCCTCCTATACAAGACAGCGTCTTCAAACAGTTCCGTCTTGACGGGCGAACAGTGATCATTACCGGCGGAGCTGGCGGTATCGGTTCCGAGGTTGCGAAGGGGTTGGCCGAGGCGGGAGCAAACGTAAGATTGGTCAGTCCGGTCCTGGTCAAAGCTAACATACTACTCAGATTGCAATTTGGTATCTTAACTCGAAAACGGCAGATACCCTCGCTGCAGAAATCACTGAGAGATACAACGTCAAGGCGAAGACATACCGCGTGGATGTCTGCAGTTACCAGCAGGTTGATGCCGCCGTCGCCAAGACCGTTGAGGACTTCGGGCGACTCGATGTCATGATCGCCAACGCCGGCGTTCCCAGCAAGGCAGGCGGTCTTGACGACAAGGTCGAGGACTGGGATCGTGTGCGAGCTGTTGATTTCGACGGCGCATATTACTGCATGCGCGCCGCGGGCCTGGTTTTCAGGGAGCAGAAGAGTGGTGTCGGAATCATCACTGCTTCAATGAGTGGCCATGCTGCCAATGTGCCACAAGAGCAAAGCTGCTACAACGCCTGCAAGGCGGGTTGCGTATGTTATCCCTCGAACTTACTGTGTTTACTATGAGATAAGGAATTTGAAGTGTGGCTAACGAGCAATCATAGATACACCTCGCCAAATCTCTGTCGGTGGAGTGGGCTAAATGGGGAGGTCGCATCAACTCAGTGTCTCCTGGTTACATTGACACAGCCATTTCCGGCGACTGTCCGTTTAAGATAAAGGAAGAGTGGTTCAGTCTGACTCCTATGAAGCGAGATGCCGACCCGAGGGAATTGAAGGGTATCTACTTGTACCTCGCAAGCGATGCTTCTTCTTACACCACTGGCGCTGACTTCGTTATTGATGGTGGTTATACGGCCAGATAGATAGAAGTTTTAGATCTAGGACTAATCGTATAACAATGACCCTGCCATGCCTATCCGATCTCAATTTCCGTACCCTCCGACGGTCGTCGACATGTCTCTTGTCGGGGTGGTTGTATAACCTCTTGTGACCATTGTACGTGTCCCTGTATTTTCAACTATCAGGGTAACTCTGCCACACACTGGGGTCAATACGCAAAAGCAATGTATCCAATCAAAGGTCGAGAGCAGTCGATATGGTAGACGGGTTTTATTATTTACCCCGCTATACATACTTACTGAGCGACTCGGACTGAGATCGTTCATGACAAAGGGCGATCCGCGATAGCGCGTAGCGATTCCGAGAATACCAGGGGGTGACAGACGTCCGGTGCCCCCCAAAGTTCCTAGGGTCGGACTACCCACATTCAGGGGGAGGGGCAGTGGGGAATATAGGTCCAGTCCTTCATTGTTTGAATGTGCCTAGGTACTTAATCGTGCGAGTTGTTCACTATCAAAGTATCTTGTGTCCATATGCTCATTCGAAATTGCTGGCGTCCGAAGCATTTTTAATTCATTGGTCCTATCTGCCCTGATCACATCTCTCAACATGGTTCTTCCTGAGCATTCTAATCCAGACGCCCCGGTCTTCTCCCACTTCAACTTGGCTGGGAAGACGGCTATCGTGACAGGAGGTACGCGTGGAATAGGACTTGAGGCTGCACGGGGTCTAGCTGAGGCCGGTGCCAAGGTAGCCATCACCTACACTTCCACTGATCCTGCCGAGGCAGACAAGGTTGCTGCCGCCATCTCGAAATCTGGAAATGGCATCCTAGTCAAGGCATACAGGTGCAACGTAAAGTCCCCGGCCGACGTCGAGGATCTCGTCGAGAAAGCTACGAAAGAAGTTGGAGACGGCAAGCTCGATATTGCTGTCGCAAATGCTGGGATCGCAGCTCATTACCCAGCTACCCAGTACGGAGACGAGGAATGGCGCGAGATGCTTGACGTGAACTTCCACGGCGCATTCTGGACTGCGCGGGCAGCTGCGAGAGTGTTCGAGCGACAGCTCAAGTCGGGAAGCGATGGTCGGGGATCTATCATCTTCACAGCTAGTGTTTCCGGCATACTCGTGAACGTGCCCCAGCAGCAGTCCGCTTACAATGCAAGCAAGGCGGCAGTCATACACCTAGCTAAATCTTTATCCGTCGAATGGGTTGATTTCGCAAGGGTGAATTGCATCTCCCCTGGTTTCATTGCCACAGATAGTTAGTTCGCATGCCCTTGAAATACGGGGCCATAAGTCATGCTAACAGGAGCAGTGCTTTCGGTACATCCCGAAGAATGGAGGAAGAAGTGGTTTTCGATGATACCCGCGGCTAGATTATGCCAAGCTTCTGAATTGAAGGGGGCCTATGTCTTCCTCGCGAGCGAGGCATCGAGCTACATGACAGGTGGGAACACTCTCATACCCGATCTTGAGCGAATGCTGACTTGAAAGACAGGAGCCAATATGGTTATTGACGGCGGATACACCCTGCCTTAAGAACCAAGACTAAGACTCTTTGAGTACCACGTCCGTATTGTACGGCTGGCACCACCGGGAAGATCTGATTGAGCGATAGGCACCGCTAAGATCCAACCGCGTACATCAGAATGGTAAGGTGTCAGTGGATTGTCTGGTAAGAGCTTTTCGCCTCTTCGGGATGCGATACTGCCAGCTTACCATTGCCGGAATTGTGTTGCGTTCTTACCGTCATTAAGCTGCAATAGGCTTTCTCTCCGTAGGTGGCGCTTGGGGGGAGGCTTTGGATATAGTATGTAATATCTAGCCCTATAGCTCTAGTAATGTACTGCATGGTGGTTCATTTAGGAGCCGTCAGGCCACCTTTCGTCCGTAGTACTTCTGAGGAGATTGGTCCAAGCCTCATCTTCCATGAACACATCCGACGTACCGAACGAGGACATATCTGGCCACAATAGAGAAAATTCTTCATCCAATCTACTTTGAGAGTTTTCGCCAAGTGATTGAGGTGCTTCTGTCATAATGTGTTCTGCTGGACCAGGCTCGGAGCGGTGCGATCCACGGCGAGGATGCTGATTAGACGGCCAGGCATTAGGGGACTGTGGAAGAGGAAGATCAACAAATTGGCCGCATAATTCTGCAATAGCCTGGCAGCATCGTGCTGAGCTTGAGTTTATTGACGACAGAGTCGTAATGGATCTCCATGCTGATATGATTTGCTCTTTCCAATCGTCGGCGGCGGGAGAAGTTGAATCATTCCGGAGGCAGATACATGGTATTAGAGCAGCCTGGAATAGGAAGTAACTGCTGCGTCTTTAGTATTCCATCGAAACAACCTCTCACCTTCTGGGGGTCGACTTACAGCGCATACCACGCTTCTAGACGATTGCACTCAGTCTCGGCAATGTAGTTGCCTATGATGATAATCGTTTCTTTAGCTTGATTTAGGCATAGGTCATATGCTTTCAGGTCATCGGGCGACTCATTGTAGCGGTGATCGCGGGTATTCAGAGCCTTTCGGATTACGAACGGTCGGTACATGATTATGCGGAAGTTCCGCAGCCTCCATTTCATGACTAAATGAGCATGGCGATATCGCAGAGGAGTCGAGGTGTTTTCAGCGAAGCAATTAGGCACGTTTTTTAACCACGGTTCGATAAGCCTGCTTTCCATACTGAGCAGCTCGCCGGCAGAGGGAGAGGGTTTGGAAATGATACGGCAATAGATAGGGGTTGTAGCAGTATGAAAGTTCGCTTGTGCGATTAGAGCCGTGTAAGGCGTGATATTATCAACCTCCTTGGGATAGACTCTCGAAAGAGTAGTCAGAGACTAGTGACTCTGTTAGGAGAACTCCAGATGAGTTTCAGGTCAAGATGAGTACCTACCCTATCATCAATATTCAAAGGCAACGACGTTTCAACACCCTCACGCGGCCACGAATGAGGTCGGCTGAATGTGATAGTCGCTCCCACCTCAAAGACACAGAGCGTCCACCAAGTCCTTCGCCGCATCTCCATGGCAAGAGGTGAGATGTCCCAGTTTTGAAACTCCTTGTGTAATCCTAGGCCCATTGCTACGCGCATTGCCAGGCCACTATAGTTGTAACCGGAGTTTGGCTTGTTCCTCTTCTGTTCGTAATTGGATATCAATGCCAAAGCCTGAACGAGCGTGATATTCCCGACCTCAAGGGCCTTGAAAGACAACACGGATCGTGCGCGGGAAAAAAGCTCAGCATCAAGAGTCTCAAGATTCCTCGCTGTTGTCCAGACTCCAATGGTCGCAACCATGTACGCTAGGATTAGCCAACAGTCTCCATGGGGTCGCGGTATCACTTCGGAATACTGAGCGCGAAAAGTAGGTTCGTGAATAATCGGGTAGCTCAAATGATACTGGCTGAAATACGCATCGATCATCGCATCAGTGATGAGACGAGTTGGATCGGGCTGTGAAGTCAGACAATGGTGTGTGTCGCGGGTCTGGCCTGAAGCTCGAGGCTTACTATAGTACACCCGTACCCTGGGTGTTGTCGCAAATATTCGAAGCAAGGCGGCCCCTGATGCGACACCTAAATAGCCAGACTCCCTTTCGTTGACCGCCAAGGATGCCATACCATCAGTAATGACCGACTCGTTTCCGTCTTCGGTGGTAGTACCTGTTGCATCAGGCGAAACAGAATTACTGTCAATGGCCTCTTGCTCGTCCCACTCGAACTCATCCCTGGGGGAAGCTTCAAGAAGGTCTCGAGCATGCTGCGAGCTGCTTAATGACTCCCCGATATCGGTGCTGCCCGCCTGTGAGATACAACCGTCCCAAGACCGGGTCGGAGCTTGATATATATCATTACAGCGCAAGCCTCCTGGAGTCGTCGATCCTACGGGGCCTCGATCACAGTCACCCGTAAGCGTGGAACGCCGTGGGGAAAGTTGAGGCTGAACTGCTTCAGGAACGGAGGCCTGAACCGGACCTGCTTGGGCGTTGCTTGGCGGCAAGGACGAGGAGGAAGAAGACGCCTGCGCTCGGAGCTGAGCGATGACGAGTTTCGCACGCTCGAGTTTCTCCTCCACTTCTGTGAGATGCCTAGGAAGCATCAGTTCATGCGCTTAGGCCATCCTGCTATGAAACAGCAGATGCACGATACCTGCGCGTGAGCGGCGTGCGCGAGTGCTTCTCATAAAGGCAGTGCCTGCGATATTTGACGCATGGCTCACAAGCTCTAGAGTAGCCATGTTAGAGAATGAGGCATCACACACCGGAGAGTTGCACTTACGGAATCGCTCTATCGCATTTGGATTTCCTTCTACGGCATTCTTTACAGGCTTGCCCCGGAACGTGTGTTAGCAATGGGAAGCTAGAGAGCCTAGGCTACGTTACCTTGGTCGGCATTGATTGAAGACAGATCTGGAATAGGCTCCCTGGCCAGCACGCCAACTGGCGCAGACATTTCGCGTTCTGGCAGAGACGTCCGGCTTGTGCGGTTGTTGAGGGGAAGAGTAAAGGTGGATGGATGTCGACAATGCGTAGACAGGGCGTACAGTGATCAAATTAGCATGACAAGTAATAAGCCGCTAAACTAGACCACTAACGAGGCCTTCCCAGGTAAGCACCAACATACAGGTCGCTGGAGCTCTTGTTAATCTCTTTTTAAAAAATATTAAATAGTTACGCAGCTAAATTATATGAAAGAATATTTCATCTTTATCTACTATGCGAGACTTAATATAGCCGGAGGCTTTCTGCATTACGAAGTAATGAGGACAGAAAACCTAACGTTAGGAAGTAGTGTAGAAAGACTACAAGAGCGTTTAGGGGGGAAGAATCTTTTGAGCTAGCTTGACCTAAATAGGGCGCTTAATTGCACTATTGACAAGGACTCATTCAGCCACACGCTCAGTTGTACGAAGAGGGCAGTCTATATGGCAGTCTAAAGGGTTATATAGACTGCTTAAGCTGTATAGGTTATAGAAGCTGTCATATATAGAAGTTTATATGGCAGTTCAAAGGGTCGGCTTGCAGAATATCTCCGGCCTCGCCTGCATGCCCATTCCCGATGGTAGTAGCGATGGTAGTGGCGTACTCCTGAATATTATAGATACAGGCTCTGATTATTTTATCGAATGCTTAGCAGCCCTTTTAAAGTTGGGCGGTTGGCGAGCTGATGGCGGTGCGGTGCTCGGCCCAGGTGTTAGTCTCCTTGGTAGCACGTGAATTGCCAGTGAACTAAGTCAAATAGGGACGGTCCTTTAGCAGTTAAAAGCTGCGCATGCAATGGTGTGAAGCCTTACCATTGAATTCGCTACGAGCATGTCACAGCGTGGAAGGTGAATGAGTACCTATATCAAGAGCCTAGATTCTTTGGATTCTGAACGAAAGCGTACACTCGGGGAGTTAAGGTAACGGCATGGTTTCAGCTTTTATTTTCATGAAAGGCTGCCACTCTTACCCCTCAGCCGAGCGACCCAGTACAGGCCGAACATGGCAAAAATGTTAAATACAATAAACACACTCAGATACCCAGCGTTATACCATGGGTGCTCGCCCGAGATCTGCAGCGTGTCCTGGAAGAACGGCTTCGTGTTCGCGAGCGGGCAGTACTCGCAGATCCCCGTCGTCGCCGAAGGGTTCATGACGGCGCCGAAGTTCTGCTTCGCAAACGCCGCTAAGTAGTTGCCGCAACTAGGCGCTGCCGAGCCCCCACTGCTGCTAGGGGCAGGGATACGTAGGATCTGCGTCGACGAGCAGCTCAGCTCTACGTTCCATAGGCCTGCGAGGGAGAGCCCGGCGACGAAATACGTCAGCGGCGATGCGCGCCAGACGAATATCCAGAAATCAGGGAGGTCCCTTGGAAATACCAGGACTCTGTTACGTAAGTTCCGTTAGTAAACTGAGGGATGGAAGAGGGGATGGGAGTAAGGATCGGCTGTATCTCACCCGCAAAACACCAACGAGAAATAGAACAGCAGCGTCGCGACCTGGACAGCGCTCTCCTCCAGCTCAATCACAGCGCCGAGGGCCTGCGAAAAGGTGATGATCCACAGGCAGAAGAAGAGGATCGTGACGAAGCTCAGCGCGCCGCGGCTCGCCATGCCGAACGCCGCGTCGCCTGCGCCCGTCCGCCACAGCCCCGTGGGGTAGTACCAGATGACGAAGATGAGCGCCGACGCCAGTAGCTGCCACGTGAACTCGACGATAATGTTGGACGCCAGGAAGACGGTCCAGTGGTACGTCTTGGACCGCCGCTCGCGGCCCTCGAAGAGCGCACGCCCCGACATTAGCCGCGGGATCACCTGTTGGTCCATCGTCCCGAAGATCTGCGTCAGCAGGAACATGGAGAAGAGCAGATTCTGGAACCCCTGCAGGTCCAGCCGCGTGTTTTGGAAGGAGAGCCCGTCGAAGAGGGCCTAGTGCTCACAGATAAATGAATCAAGTCAGCTAGCTGTGTGTGTGGTCTGTAATATTCAATAAGGGGTTGTGGAAAATGGACAAGCTGCTGTCTGGGAACTGGACTCACGATTCCGATGCAGAGCGCGAATTTCGAGTAGATGTAGACGGGTCGCCTCCAGTACTCTTGGAAGATCCTCGCCGTCACGGAGCGCATCTGGAAGAGCCATGGCGTGGCGTACGACTTCTGCTTCGCTGCGCCAAGCACCTTCTCGTGTGTACGACTCGTACTGAGTTCCTCGAGGTGGCGGGCCACATCTTCCTTCTGCTTGCTAGCGGCCCATTCCTGAGCCCAGAACTCACTTGGCGAGAGATCTTGGGATGCTTCAGTCGTCTCTCGGCTTGTTGTCTGCAGCATCCATTCGGCCGGGTTAGCGCCCGGGGCAGGGGGTTTGGCACCGCGCTCCTCGAAGTAGGATACCAGCGTCGAGGCATCCTTGCCGATGTCTCCGAAGTAGACGCACTGGCCTTTGTTGTTCAGGAGAAGGACCCGATCGAATAGCATGAAGAGTTGTGATGAGGGTTGATGGATCGTGCAGAGGACCGCTTGGCCGTTGTCTGAGAGCTTTCGAAGCAGCGTGCAGATGGACCATGCTGTCTGGCTATCTAAGCCCGATGTTGGTTCGTCTAGCAGCCTCTTGGTAAGTACGGCGACTATGGCAGATTGAGAACGTAAAGTCAACTTTACCAAAGAATAATAATAGCTCTGGCTTGGCTACTAGCTCGATACCGATCGTAAGTCGCTTACGCTGCTCAATATTGAGACCTACTCAGAGAGCATTAGCATCAACATCTCCAGGGGGTTACATAAGGTAGAATCTTACCATCACCTGGTACTCCCACAATCGCATTTGCGTAAGTCTCCATATCTAAAATCTGCATGACGTTATCCACATAAGCCAGCTTCTCCTCTCTAGGGGCCTCGGGTTGTCGCATCAAGGCGCTGAACTCGAGAGCTTCACGCACGGTGGCTGTCGGGAGATGGATGTCCTCTTGCTGCGCGTAGCCTATCTTCCTCTGAAAACTGTCGTCTCTTTCCTGCCCATCGATACAGATCTCGCCGTGACCAACCCCAAAGCCGGCGCGGTTTGCTAATACGTCTAGAAGTGTCGTTTTGCCAGCTCCGGTAACACCCTACAAGATGAAGAAGCTATGTCAGTTTCATCAGAGAACTCGTCCCTAGAGGCGACTTACCATTAGGGCTGTCAGTGTTCCGGGTTTTACCCATCCTTGAATATCATCCACTGTAACCGTCGGAGTTAGTGATTGCTACTTGATAGTCCTGCAGCCCCTGAGATGCGCTTGATATCGCCTAATGTAGGAAAACATGAATTTAGGGATCACATACAAATCCGCTTGGTCTTGCCCTTGCCAACGGCGACTTCGTAGCTTAGATTGTTCCAGTGGAACACGGACGACTGCTTCAAAATGCTCGGCTTGACAATTTGATGTGTAGTCTCGCCCTTATCGGTACGGACGTGTTGCTCGCCCACATATTGCGCGAACCTAGGCGATCCATGCTCCTCCGACGCTGATCTGCCAGCCCTTGTCCATGAGGATTTCGTGCGCCGATAACGAACGATATCGCCTTTGGAAGACTGCGCGGGTACGTATTGCGCTGCCAGCAGATAGAAACCGAAAACTATGAAGATCATGGCTATCAGGATCCCGAGGTTACTGCAACACGGCGTTAGCGCATACCTATCTATTATAAGTCTCGGATGACGTGGAATGGCAATCACGATGTCGCTACGTACCGCCATTTATGACTTGATATATAGCCATATTTCACGAGGAGATAGGCGTTTCCTTCAACATAATCCTGGCCCGTGACTGAGCCGACGGTGGAGCAGATTTGATCTTGCAGACGGACATCCGAGTAGGAAGCGCCGCTCGGCACCAGCTGGGAGCAAGGGAACCGGCGATCACTGAACTAGGAACGCTGTCAATAACCTGACCTGGTAGCTCTATGCACACTCCAAGGTGTTAAAGTAGCACCTACCTCGTTGATCATCAAGCTCTCATAAGCGTACGCGATAGGATCGACAAAGCGAAACCACTTCAGCCACCCGACTTCGTAGGGAACGGGGACCACAAATCCGACATAGATAGCAGCGAGCAAGATCAAGATGGTCGTGGGCACGGTGCTCTGCTCCAGCGTGCGGGAGATCGAGCCCACAAAGCGGAACCACATCGACATGTTTAGGATTAGCACCAACGTGAAAAGAAACCATGTGAAGAAGGCCCCCGCCGTGCGTCTTAGGTTCGTGAAGAAGTACAGTACCGTCTGGAAGATGACGGCGCTTATTAGTTTGTTCGGGAGGTCGCTTATAATCGATGCCACGGAATCGGCGACTGGGTAGTAGAGAGCGTATCGGTTGTGCTTCTCGACGACCGGTCTCTGCTTCCACATCAGTAGGATCTGAGTTCCAGCCACGGTCAGCAGGGCTACTTAGATGCTTATGTATCTCTCGTAGACGTCCGTAAAAGGGGGTGGGGCACATTACCTCGAACGAAGGAGACAGCGCCGTGTATAGTAACGAAAAGAAGATCAGGATGGCGCGTCGATCCACGCTCTCGGAGTCCTCGGGGAGGTTATAAAACGCGCTCCCGATTACGATGGCGAGGATAGCGTTGGCCACCACAGAGCCGATTACCGGACCGGGCTGGTTCTTCAGTCTCTGGAACGCTCGCTGGAGACAGCGCAGGATTTGAAGATGAACCGAGATGACGTATGTGGAGGTTCTTAAACTAATATATCATGCATAAGAGATCAGTTTGCGTATCTAAGTGTGTTCGAGAAGAAGGTCGGGGCTTACGCTAGCTTATCTGTTAATGCTGTCTTGCTTTTCTCATTTTTCTCAACATGCTTGGAAACTGGATGAGCAGCATCAAAACTATCGATTTCTGTGATGAGTTGATTAAATAAACTGCTTTTCTGCCACGCTTTGACGAAATCATCGGGGGTCCGAGGGGCTCGATCTTCAAAGCCTTGACGGATAAGGCGCTCTGCGGGATTGGTTAGAGAGGTGAGAAAATCTGGTGTTGTTGCGTAGACCAGTCTCTCGAAGCCGAGGTCGTGAAAGTATTGGGCGGCAAGCTCAATTGGGCCGAAGTAAATCTGACGCCCCTCGTACAGGACCGTTACTTTATTGAATTTCTAGAAGTCGATCTGGTCAAACAAACAGGCTTAGGTATAATACAACGGTCTCTGCCGCAGAGCGAAAGGCGAAAGTCTTACCTGATATATATTCTCGGAAGCCTGATACACGGTCATTAAGACGGTGGAGTGGCTCTCATCGGCCAATCTGCGCAAGAGGCTCACGAATTCCAATGCCGTCGAGCTGTCGAGGCCACGGGTACTGTTGTCCCAGCATTGCAACGGGGCGCCACCAATAAGAGATTCAGCAATGCTCGTCCGCCGCTTCTCGCCGCCGCTGACGCCTCGGATGAGCGCGTTGCCCATGAACGTGTTGTAAGCGCCTTCGAGCCCGAAGAGGACCGAGACGTCAGCGCTGATCTTGGGTGCTTCGACAGGCTTGCCCCAGACCGGCTCACGCGTCGACGCAGCGAAGGTCAGGGTATTGCCTAGCGTGAGCTCTGGCAGATGTTCATCGAGCTCGGCCAGGTAAATGCTCTCGCCCTTGAAGAGCCTGTGCATATCGGCATAGGGGATTCCTGACCCAGCGGGCTATTAGAGGCGTCTCAAAAGCAGGGAGATGGGCAGTCAATCATTCTCACCCTCATAATTGATGCGACTCTTCGGATCTACGAAAATCCCATGTGTGTCACCGGAAATGGTCTTAAGCAACGTCGTGCAGCCGCTGCCAGGGCGGCCGAGAACAAGGAGCATCTCGCCATGGTGAACTACGCCGTCAAAGCTATCCAGAATCTCGACGCGACTGCCGGGCCTCGGACGGATCTGGTCGACGAGGTACCGTGGCAGAGAAAGAAGGTATGATGAGACGGTATGTTGAAGGCCGTTGGATGCGATGAACCCATGCACACATAGATTGCGGAACGCCACGCCGATGCGCAAGGCCGGCCGAGCATGTCTGGAAGCAAGCCAGTGGCGGAACGCCGAGTCTCGCGTGATGGTCTCGGTGGCCATGCTGAAGACTCTGACTGACGAAGGCAATCAGAAGACAGTAGTGCGCATTGTATCCTTCGTCTCAAACCAACTTGTTGCCCTTCTGTAGGGTAAGCAGATTAAATGTGCCTATACTATTTACAGCATGTCGCGTCACATCGCTCAACCTAGTATGGCCCTCGCACCAAGGCCTAACGAATAAGCGCGCCTATATGACATGCATCTGTCTGCTTGCTCTGTCGGGCGATTCCAAATCGGATGAGCCAGTCGATAACGATAGATTGAAAGGTCACATTGAGGCTCCGCGCCGCACGCCTGCATTGGGTGAGAAAGATGATCTACACCAGCTGCAAGGGTCCTTCTTCTCAACCCCTGCGGATGTTACAGTCCTATATTAGGTAACTAGATTCCGAACGCAGACAGCGGAATCTTCTCCGTCCGAAGCTAACCGACATACTGCCCTGAAGAGTAGCTACAAACAGGTATGCTGACGCGGGAAGAAAACAGGCAACCTGACCTGAGAGATCAACAGGTATTTCGTTGGTGTCTACAGTATCTACGTATGTGTACATGAGGACTCTTATCGAGACTAACGAGAACACACTACGAACAGCTAAAGTAGTTCCCGTGTTCCCGCTCCGTCTTACTGAAGAGAGCAAAGACAAGATATGCCAAGGCGCGACGAGCAATCCCCCACACTACACTGCACTACCTACTAGTACATTTATACTACTGACGCTTCCTGATCCGGAAAGGAACCGGGTTCTTGAGATCCGCTATTCCTAACCCATATCTAGTGTTGATGAATTCCAGCGCGCCTTTGAACTCCATGTCGTACCCCAGAACTATGAGGGCGCTTGTAAACACTATGATGGACTTCGCGAAGAAGCGACCGGGGCACATAGAGTGTCCACCTAAAGAAGCCAAGATAGATATGGTCAGACACGAACCTGTTCAGTGGAGTCACAAGGGCGACGGAACTTACCACCGTACGGAAGCCAGGCACCCTGACAACCTTCCATGGAAAAATATGGCTTCTTCTGTTCACTGCTCGGCTGTTCGTGCCATACCGTCCTGCACTCAGGGTTGACAGGCCCGCTACTCGGGTCCGACGGATCGACCATGAATCGATCCGCCCAGAATGTCTGCACTGGATGCTTGCCGTTTCGGGTATTCCAGAACGAAGCGTCCATGTGGTTGGGATACGACATCACAAGCGCCATTTCGCCCTGGGGCAACGTCCACTTTCCTAGGTTGACGTCCTCGTACGGCGAGCCGTACATCGAGTATATTCTGATGTACAGGCGCATCGTCTCTGCGTAGATAGACGAGAGGAGCGGCACCTCCTTCGCGAGCTGCTGCGGACTAACGTTGTGAATCGTCTGGCCCTGGTTGCATAGGTACTCTTCGACATCGTGCCTGACACGCCTTAAAAGCTGTTCATCATGAAATATGTGGTAGACGGAGAGCATTGTTACGAGAACAACGTTGCCTATGCTCCTACGGATCAGTCAGCACAGTCTAGTCTTCGACTCATCGCTACCGAGTGCACTTACGCCCAAGCAAGACCTGTATCCAGATGGGCCAACGTATCCTCGTCGTGCCCATCGGCGTTTAAGAGTGCTTGGCGGTTACGCATCATCTCCGACCCCCATATCGGGTCACCGTCCCCATCGGGGTCTACCAGTGAGGGATCGGCGTGCTCTCTTGCGTATTCGTACCACTTTTTGAACTGTTCAGCAAGGTTTTTCCTCACATGATAGGCTTTTGGCATCACAATACGCATCAGGAAACGTGGTAGGCCCAGGGTATAGTAAGGGAGGGCCTTGTCGTATTCAAAGATGTCCTCAAGGAAGGTCGGATTCAGGCGGAACATCGTAGGTCCCAAGATAGATCGGAGGGCAGGTTCACCAATGTGCTCTCTGAAAAACCTCGCTAGGTCGGCCCCTTCTGTCCATTCCGTCGTTATGTCTTCGAATTTTCCCGGGACGGCCTTCATATACCGCCGGGTAGTTGGCCGTAATCCAGGGCCGGTGAGCCCGCGAAATGAAATGCTGTGAGTCAGGGCTTCCACGCGATTGTGTGGGAGGACGTTGCTAGTTGGATGTGGCTGGGGGAAAGGGCCAGAATTGTCGGCTCTGATAGTGTCTGCTGCTTGTTTCGCGATACCGATCACATTGTACTGGCTGTATGCGTACATCTCAATAGCACTTGACATAGCCTTGTGCTTGAACATCTTTTCAAGAGTCTCTCGGTCTTGGAGGTAGTAATAGTCCTTTCCTAACATCCGCACTCTGTTTGCGGTCAACCTGCCTCTATAGAACCTGATCACGACAGTACAGTCTGAGTAGCCGCATCTGAAAAAAGGACACAGGTGCTCAATGCGCACTTACGAGACTCTTTCAGCGAAACTCCTGTGATCCAGCACCAAGTCGAGTACTGAGCCCAAATAGGGGACCAGAGTAGGGTAAAGTGGCGGAACTTGGCCCAGGTCATTGCCTTGGCGTGAATGAGTATAATGATAAAGAGTGAGGTCGAATAAGAACTTGATTACGATGAGAGCTATCACGACTTCTGCGATAACTGCCATGCTCAAGTTTCGGATCCATGGCAACGCATCCTTTAGTATGAGGCCCCAAAGGGGGGCAATTCCAGCTGACATGACAAAAGCGGGAGCGGGTAATGACCCTAGGAGAACACGGCAATGAAAGATCTGTGATAGATTACCGAGTAGATATCGGCAGATTTGACTAGGAGGACTTGGACAACGATTTATGAACAAACTGCAACTATTCTTACAGTGCTTCTATTTATGAACATTGGGAGCAACATGATTCTATGTAACACAGACCATCGCTGACCCCTTTAGAGTTCTCTACATGTACATAGTCATAGTGTAGACTGATTGTTTTGTTATGACCCTCTTTGTGGCTTATCTTACTTGCAATCACACTGAAGCACTCCATGTGATAGCGGAATAGCGGGGAGCTGAGCGTCCTACATCTCGACGTAATTAGTCCTTCACTTTACCCCGGAGGACTTACACTAGTGTAGTGATCATTCAGCGACGGAACCTTCCACCTTCCTTACGCAATGCGCGTGGCGTGTTGTTGGTCGTCTTATGTCATCGACAGAAGGCTGTGCCTAGGATATGTCTGATGTGCAGCGATGCAACATCGGCAAGATTTGACCGAGAACTCTAATACTGGTAATAACGCCGTGCACGGTCGTATTTGAAGTACAAGGTCCATGACTACCTCAGCAAGGTAATTTTGCCGTAGGATTCTGCTCTAGGCGAAGAACTAATGGTTATATGAGCTTAGGTAACCGATACGCGTCCAAGTGATAATTGGACTAAGTCTTTGATCTGTCTAACCCACTTTGTCCAACTAGCTTTGGCAATATTCCCGTTAAACTTATACAAGCACATGATCACAACGTTACTACATATTAAAAATAAGAGTTTTAGTATAGATATAGCTATATATTACTTAGAACGGAGTTGCATGGTGACGGGAATATGACTGTCTCCTATAGCAATGTGTTATGCCACTTTCAAAGTAGGAGGACGTGTGGAAGTTTGAAGTAGATACTGTGAATTTCCTTGGCTAGCACGGCCGGTTAATGCTCTGCCAAGTCAGCTTTGCTGCACGGGCCGCAGTAGCGTACTGCAGTTGGTAGTCTACCGAGTATACATAGCATAGTATATTTTTAGATTTAGCTTTGTCACAAAAGGGGCCTATCATTGCCCATCGTTCACTTGCGAATGTTAGTCAAGACGGGTCTTGACAACGTGCTACATAATACATAGTAGTGTGACTTCGGGAAATGGCTGAAATTTGGAGCATTGGTTGCTTGAAAGGTCACCACTGAAAAGGTATATCACCCTTTCTAATTTTGTGATAACTGTAACATCCATCAGCCAGGATTCGTCCTTAGAAGGTCGATCTATGGTTCATTGAAATTCTAAACTATCATGTTACCCGTAGATGCAATAATTTCCTTAGATCTCTGTCCTGATGAGATCTGAAAAGCACGCCAGTAGACCACAGTGATAATTACGTCCGTGAGCAGACCTTCAGTAAAGATCGTCATGGCTTACTTGGATGCGGGGGACAATGACACGGCGTAATCCGCACTTGAGTCCTCAGAGACATTTTTAGGTGATCAACCTGCATCGGCCTAGGGAGATCGATCTTCAGCAAGGGCCAAGGCTACTATTTCCGAGCTTAGTCATTTTCAGGCCTTCAGATCCTTAGTTTGGAGAGCGTTGCAGTTACTACACATCAACTAGACAGGCATCTATCTAACTATGCAGAGCGTGAGCAGAACACCAGGGTTACAAATCCTACGCGGCAACGTGGACGATAAGCCAGGAGTTATCCAATCAAACTCTGTGAGTGATATGTCGTGATACACCCCACAACTCTTCAGCGCACCCCGCTTCCCAAAAATACCAGCGGAACGTGCTAACGTCCCATGTATGGTACGTAGTACCAACCATGTCGTCGGGTGCAGCAAAGTTCTGTAGCGATGGTTGCTGTGCGCAGCGAGCCCTATGAGATGGATCTGCTCGCTACGCTGAGTTAGGCGTTGTGGCTCAAAGGCGGACCACTCATTATAACAACATGTATCTAATCATGTAATACTGCGGAAGAGATTATTTCATATTCAGTCCACCCTTCCGCTCCGCACCCGTCAAGGCTTTGGATTCTTTCATAACCTTAAGCACCACTTGGAATCGGGCGTCCTTCGCTCAGTGCTGCTGCCAACCTACTCCTGTTTTCAAGTAGCTTTCCTCCCCGAGTCATCGTGATGTCTTTTTCAGAGATTCCACCTGGAGTCGATCTATGCCAGCTGCCCTTGGGGGCGCCGCCCGCTGGACAGACGATTGATTTTACTCAGACGGATTTGAAGGCGGTTGGTATCGGCGTGACAATCCCAACAACTGTCTTGGCCGCGGTCTTCGTATTTGCTCGACTATATATCAATTTACGAAAGCCTCAATGGAGTGACCGTTAGTGTTGCCCCTGAAAGGTCTGTATCAATCTGTGATTAACTCGTTTCAGTTCTGGTGATTATTGCCCTCGGCGCAAACATCGGACTACAAGTGAGCTTGATCATGGGTATGTAGTTCGATTCGAGATGATCTCCCGACAACTAGAGCTTCTAACCCAGCTAACCATCTGGTTCGTCAGATACTCAGTACTTCCGCCATGCATGGCATTTGCCGTTATGTTGGATAAGTGGCAGTTATCAGCAGGTAAGCAGCTTGTGCTTCTGGTAGATGGCACGAGCTACCTTACTGACTTTGACTACACAGGCGATATATATCTGGACTATTCTAGCGAACATTAGCCTCCCTTGTTCCAAAATTGCGACTTTCTTGCTCCTTTTGCAGATCTTTACTGTCTCGCGGAGCATGCGCTTCGCCATCTTCATCGGCATCGCGGCTATTTCCGCCCTGTATACGGCCGCCATTATTCTTTCGACATACTTTCTCGTTCCCCACACCGGCGAGACCTGGACTACTGTCATCGAAAAAAGCGCCCAAGGGCATTTCTTCTCACAGTATTGGGGTGTTGCTTCCGGTGGTGCCGCGTTGCTGATCGACCTGTACATCTTCATTTTACCACTCCCAATTCTGTGGAAATTGAACCTATCGACCCGGAGAAAGTTGCAAATCATAGCAGTCTTCTTAGTCGGTCTTCTGTACGATACTTTCCAATCAAAGCAACTTTGTCGATAACCAAACTAACCAGGCCCTTCCGTCAGTGCGATCGTTGCGGGTGTGATCTCGATTATCTATAGGTCATTCAGCATCAATGGGGGCCCTCAAGGAAGCGACGTCTCTTATAACGCCGCCGTTATTACTATATTACTGTAAGCTATCAAGTGTCCCGGATCTAGCAGTCTCGTCTCAGTATTCTGGAAACAAAATCTCACATCGTCTATTTAGCCTCATCGATATGAACGCATCTCTCGTTGTTCCATGTTCCACCGCCTTTGCCCAGTGTATGCGCTCACTCACGTTGTTGCAATCCAAGATATCCTCGTCTTTCAGGTCGTCTGTTCGATCCGACAAAAGCGCAACCGGTTCCTCTGGTGGTCACGTAATAGGTCCTAATCGACCGCGGACGAAGAATGACAGTCGCTTTGATCAGAGGCGCAGAGGACTCGCAAAAGATCATGACGGGTACATTGCTATGAGCGATACATGGCTTATGAACAGCAACGCAACGGTGGATATTGAAGCAGATGCGGGAAGCCATACCAGAATTGATGGCTACGAGGGTCCCAAAGTGGTGAAGACTGTGCATGTCGAACGGTCGCCACAGATGATGTAGGGATAAGTAACAAGATAGGGGACAAGGCAAGAACAAGCTTCTCACAGAATACATGTATGTATGACTATGTAGACTACCAATCTAGGACATTGATACGTTCAAGAGACTTTGACATGAGCTTCTCCACACAACAGTACCGTACCACTGTAGTATCGCCTTATAATATGCTGTGTTACAGCTATCATTGTGTAACAAAAGGAACTAATATGGGAGCATCTTATTGCGTGTCTGGACGTTCGCTAACTCATCTGTTGCCGTGCTTACCGTGTTGCAGTGAGATGAAACCAGGCCATGAAAGTGATGCTTGCGTAATCAGTACCGACGAAGGAAGGTTCTTGCAGCTAACAATGTATACTAATTACAGGTTGCCCCTCTTAGGCAGGTGAAAATAGAGTCGCGATGCTGCGCGCAAGTATAGCAGGGCCCTAGGATGAATATGCGACGCCTACGCGAGTGTAACCACGCTCTGACGACTTGCGCGGTGTTGCCACTGCGTGGGACTTTTCCAACTTCATCCTTGGCGAGCTTTGTTGCTGTGCCGCAGGCGGGCGCCTCTGGGGTTCTTTTCACTTAGCATCGCCTGACCAATCACCAACCGACCCCAAAGCTGTTAGCATGTTCAAAGATTCTGAGAGTGGCGCTATAATTGTTATCTGGCTTTCTAAAAGCCGCTGCCGTGACATCCACCGAAAAGGGTCTAGTTTGTTGCCCAGATAGTGGGTGCTGCAGATCCAGGACTAACAGGTCCTTTAGAACGCAGGGAGGGTAAGCGTTGCATCGAGTACTATAGGTATCTATAGTAAGACGCGCGATGGTACTCAGCACCGTTCAGGCGGCAAGCATGGCTGTTCAGCAAGAGTCGATTATGCCAAATTATCCAAGTTTTTGGGGGCCGGCTCCCACAACCAAAATGAGATCCAGAAGGTTACGGACACGGCCCCCAGCAATGAGGATATTCCAGTAGCTACACTACATAGGACTTACCTGCCAATAGGTACTCGTTGAGCTGAGATCAGGGGCTTTTGTCTGTTGCTGTACTGCCCAACATATCCCTTCATCTTTCTCCCTCTCCTTCATCGCTTTTGATGATTCCTATGACCTGAAACGATTGGCTAGCGCCCGTCTTACAGCTAGCTGTAGTGAACGCCGTCCCACATTCACGCTCGAAAGATGCCTTCAGCTTTGACACTAACAGCGACGGTCATCGCCGTCGTCTATTCATTCTTCCGGGCTCTTGTGTTTCTCAGGCATGATTCCCGAGAGCCCAAACTCGTCGTTGGGACCATCCCCTATCTTAGTAACCTTTTGGGAATGGTCATCGGACAAGACAAGTTCTATCAGCGTCTAAGGTACAGCGCGGAAACCCCCGTCCACTTACCCTGGGGCTGATGTCATGGAATGAGCAGAGATGAAACCCGTCTGCCCATCTACACGTTGAACATACCGGGGCTGCCCGTCTATATCGTCAACTCTCTGGATGTGCTTCAGCGCGTCGACCGTCACATCGATACGCTCCCTTTCGCTCCCATGAAAGCTCAGACGTGTAAGAAGGTTTGCAGCGTGAGCCAGGCTGGCATAAGCAAGATCTACGGCAACAATCTCTTGGCCCAGGATGGCTACCTGTACAGCCATCAACGAGCGTCTGCCCAGGCTGGCGCGCCCGGTGTTGGTCTGAATTCTCTTTCACGCTCAGCAAGTAGGGTGTTCGCAGCAGCTTTTGACCGAGTTGAGTCACAAGGCCGCACGGCCGTTGATCTCTATGACTTCGTTCGTCAAGCAACGTTCGATGCCACAACCGACGCGATGTACGGTCCCCACAACCCGTTCCGTGCCGACCAGAACCTCAAGGACTGGGCCATCTTCGAAGCTGGGCTGCCTCTCATGTTCATCAACCTTTTCCCAAATATCCTCGCGAGAAGCGCCTGCAAAGCAAGAGAACGCCTGGTGACAGCTTTTGTTGATTATTTCGGCAAGAATAAACACCTCGATGGCGGCTCTCTTTTTGTTCAGCTTACTCAAAGAGTCAATGACAGCACCGGTTTGAGCTTGGAGGACAAGGCTCGGATTGAGGTTGGCCAAGTGGCTGCAGCAACTTTCAATACCGCTCCCGGTGCCTATTGGTGTGTCTGGCGGGTCCTGTCGGATCCCGTCGTCTTCAAAGACTGCAGGGAGGAGGTAATGCGTCTTGTGGATGATGTTGACGGGGTTTTTACTATCGACCTGGCGCGTGTGAGAACGGAATGCCCTTTGCTCGTATCAACTCTGCAGGAGTGCCTGAGGTTCTATGGTACGGCCACCTCGCTGCGTCTTATATACGAAGACACAATGCTGGGCGACGAGTATTTACTGAAGAAGGGCGGTGCTGTGTTGATGCCAAACTCTGTGTTTCACACCGACGAGGCACTCTGGGGACCAACGGTGCGCGAGTTCGACCACACACGATTCTTGAAGACGGGTCAGCGCAAGTCCAGCACTAAACACCCGGCTGTTGCTTTTCGTGCTTTTGGTGGCGGCCATGTCCTATGCCCTGGACGCCATTTAGCCAGTACAGAGATGCTGATCCTAATGGCCTTAGTACTTGTGCGTGTTGATGTTGTTCACCCTGAAGGTGAATGGCCAGCCGCAAAAATGGGTCAGTCGGCCGGTAGAGCTTTGCCTCTACCGAAAAACCGCGTGCTTGTTGACTTCGTCCCCAGGGCTGCCGGTAAGTGGCGCGTGGTATTCTCTGATGAAAACAACAGTGGTGTAAATCTTGTAGCGGAAGATATTGACAGCAACAAAAGCTGAGATAAATAGCACGCAAAATTGTTGGCATTCAACGCGCATGTGAAAGAGAATCAGCGTTCAATACATTAATTATATATTAAACAAATTAAAGTTAATTATATAGAAATCAGAGAGGCTGGTAGCCTGAGGAGGCTAGGTACTTACGCCCTACACACACTTACTATATAACAAAAGGTACTATTTTTTTCTACTATACCTAGATTTATTTTTTAAAACAATATAATATACTACACTTTAACACTATATTAATATTTCAACTAGTTATAAGCTTAAAAGCTTATAACTTTTATATAATTAATTTATTTTTATTATTTATTATTATTTATTAATATAATTGTTTTTTTTATTTATTTTATAATATTTAAGCTGCCGTTTTTTTTATTAAATTAAAAAAATAAAAAACAATAAAAATAAATTAATAAAAATATATAATAAAATAATAACTATTTTATTATATATTTTAATATAGTATTTATTACCGATTTAATATTAATTATTTAAATAAAAATAAAAATATTTATATTTTTTTTATTTATTTAATTATATGCGTTAATTTTTTATTATTATTATTATTTAAATTATCGATTTTTATATTAAAAAATATTTTAAAATTATTTAAATTTTAGTTTATTATTTTATTTTATTACGCACGGATTATTAAAAAAACTTAAACACGCGTTATCGACTTTATTTTTTTAATAACCGAAAATTAACTTAAAAAAATAAAATAAAATAGCTTTAAAACTCCGATTTAAATAAAATTTTTATATAAATTTTAAGCTAAGTTTATTTATAAAAGCTTAAAAAATTATTTTAAAATATAACTTTAAAACTTAATTATTTATTTTATTTATTTATTATTATTATTTTAATAAAAAAAAATTTTATATTTTATTTAAAAACTTAAATATAAATAATAACTTTAACTTTTTTATAAAAACTTTATAAATTATAATTATTATTTTAAAATATTTTTTTATTTATTTTTTTATTTAAATCGATTTTATTATTTTTATTAAAAAAAGTTTTTTTTATATTTATATTTAATAATTTTAATAAAATTAATTTTTTTAGCCTCGAAATTATTATTAAGCTTTTTATTTTAAAACTACTAAAGCTAATATTATTTAATATTATTATTATTTTAAATTTAAAATAATATATACTTAAAATTATTAAAATATTTTTTAACTTTAATTTTAATAATTTTATTTTAAGTTTTATTTTATTAAACATTATTTTATAAAACTTTACTTTAAATAATAATAATATTTTATATTAACTTATTATTTATATTAAATATTAAAATAATTAATAAAACTAAAGTTAAAACTTTTTTTAAAAAAATTATTATTTTCGATTTATTAGCTAATTTTTTTAAGTTTAAAAAAATATAAAAAATTATATATAAATTATAAAATATATTAATTATTTATTTAAAAGCTTAAAAAAAATAAAGATTATTAAAATTTTTAATATATTAACTAATATTAAATTATATAAAGTTTAAAAAGCTTAAAAAATAAAATAAAAAAAAGTTATTAAATATATTTAAAGTTATTATAATTTAAACGTTTAAAATTTTATTAAATAATAAATTAATAAATTTAATAATAAAAGCAAAAAAATTATAGCAGCAAATATATAAAAATTACTTAATAAAAAAATAAAACTTATTAAAAGTATAACTTTTTAAAACTTATTATTTAAATAAAAAATAATTTTATTAGCTATAAAAAGTTTTATTTTTTAATTTATTACTAAACTTCGCTTAATTTATTTAAAATTAAAATAATTTAATTTTAACTTATTGATAAAAAACTGTTGGGTGGTAGAATATTGATGTTGTATTTAGGTGTTGGTGGGGCGTAGCCCACTAAGCGTACAGGTAATAATTACAGGTATGTGGGTCACCTAACTGCTAGTCAGGTGACGTATAGGTAGGTAGGGTGGCCAGGGCTAGCCTAGGCTAGCCTGGCTACCCCCCAGGGAAATCCTATCAGAATGCCGGCCAACAACAAAATGGCTGTACTGCCCTCAGTACCTCCCCTAGTCTCCAACGCTGTATATAGGTGTATAGCCCAGTGGCATGGCTGTATGGCAGTCTAGCTGAATGGCTGTTGGGTAGCGCCGGCTACTCGCGCACACGTACGGAGTCCTGGCCACGCACACGTACGTAGGCGGGGGGCGGGCAACAATAGCCTAGGCTAGCCTGGCTACCCCCCAGGGAAATCCTATCACTTATATATTATTAACAAACTTTTTCTTTTATAAAATTTTTTATTAAATTAAATAATAAATATAATAATTTCAAGTTTATTTTTTTTAAACTAATTATATTTTTATTATTAAAAAAGCTATAAAAAATTAATTAAAGTAGTTATTTTTAATGCCGCTTTATAAAAAACTCTTTAAAAAAAATAAAAAAAAATAGCGCAATAATAAAATATTAAAGCAGTATTATTATTTAATTAATATAAACTTAATAACGGTAGTAATAATTATAAAAAATAAAATAAAAATAAAACTAAAAATATAACTTTAATTATAAATATTATATTATTAAAAATAAAAAAACTATTAATTATTTTTTTAATAAATGTTATTAAATTAATTTTAATTTAATTTTTAATTAGTTTAAAAAAAAACAAAAATAAAAAATAAAAAACTTAAAATAATAATAAAAATATAACTACTTTAATAATTAATTTATTATTTAAATTATTAAATTTAATATTTTTAATAACTTAAAATAATATTAAAAAAATAAATATTATATTATTATATAACGTGATTTATTAATTAGTGGTATATATTAATAAATAGCGCACTTTTTAAAACTTTTTTTAGTTATATTTTTAAAAAATAATTATAATATTATTAAATTAATTTAAATTAATTAGAATTTTTTTTATTAAACGTTTTTATTTTTATTATATAAGTTTACGCGTTATAATTAATATTGCCGTATATACTATAACAGCGCGCGCGTTTAAATATTTTTATTCGACAATTATTATTTTTATTATTTTTTTAACCTGTTAAACTATTATTTTTTTTTAAAACCTAAAGATTTATTTTCTCGTAAAAAATAAATACTTTTTTAATTTATAAACATTTATTTTTTATTTTTTAATGTTTGCTAAATATATAGTTAATTTTTTTAAGCTTAATTATTTAATTTAATATTAACGTTTATAAAAATATTATTTAATATATAGCTTTTAATAATAAAACTATAGTATTAATTATTTTGCTTAAAAAGCTATTTTAATATTTAAAGATTTTTTTTTTAAAAAAACAAACTAAAAAATAGCTTTTTAAATATTAATAAAAGTTTTTAAAGCTTAAAAAATTAAAAGTAATTTAAGCAGCAGCAATAATATAAAAGTAATTAAAATAATATTTAGCTATAAAATTATAACTTTTAAATTAAAAAAAATAAAACTAATAGTTTTAAACCCGGCTATAATATTTACAGGCGTTATTAATTTTATATACGCTTTATAAAACGCTAAAAAAAAGTTTTTTTTAAAAATATAAATTATATTTATATATATAAAATTTTTAATTTTAATATTATATATTTTTTTTAATAAGCTAAAATATATTATATTTAAAAGCTAAAGCTTATAAAAAAAATATATAAACATTAATTTAATATAAATATTATTTATTTTGCAATAATTTTTAAATATTTTTAAATAATAGCTTTTATAATTATTAAAAATAAAAAAACGTTTTATTTTAATTATATACGGCTTAATATATTTATTAAAATATTTAATTTATTTTAAATTAAAATTATTATTAATTTAGTTGTTATATAAAACTATTATTTATTAATTAAGTAATAAAAAGCTGTTATAATATTAAAAAATAAAATAGGTTTTTTTTTTTAATATAATAAAAAGCAGTATAGTTTAACCGTAAAAATTAATTAAATAAATAATTATAAATTAATTTTAATTATTTTATTAAGCTTACTTAAGCTTATTTTATTTTTTAATACTTATTATAATTATATTAGTTATAATTATATTTATTATAAATTTTATTTTATTAAAATTATAAATATTTTTTTCTATAATATTTTTACGCGCAATAATTACTTTTACGCGCTTAAAATATATATTATATATATTAAAATCTTTATAAAAAGCTCGATTATAATTAATTTAATAGTTTAAACACGTTTTAAAAATTAAAATATAATTTATAAAGCGCGTTGTTTAGCACTTTTTAATTAAAAAAACCTCGCGTTTAAATAATAGTCGGTTAGTTATATTTTTAATATAATATACTCGGAGCAAAAACGCTTGCGCATTTAAGTTAAATATAAATAAAATAATCGCTTGTTTTTTAAATAAAATAAGTTTTATTTTTTTAAACTTTATTTTGCGTTAAAGCGTAACGCCGGCGATTCTACGCTAAAAAATAATTTTAAAAACATAATATATTTTTATAATTTTTTTTATAAAAAAAAAAAGTTTCGTTCGAAAGCGTAAAACGTAGTTTATAATTTAATTTTTTTTAACGCGTTTTTTATTTTTATAGGTTAAAAAAATAAAAATATTAATAAAAAAATAAAAAAGTTTTAAAAAGTGCGCTATTTATTAATATATATTATTAATTAATAAATTATATTAAACTTAAAATTTTTAATAAAATATTTAATAAGTTTAAAAAAAACAAAAATTTAAAAATAATATTTTTTATAATATTAAAAAGCTTAATAATTATTATTTTATTAAACTTAGCTTTAAAAAAATATTAATTAAAATAAACTTTTTTAATTTATTAAAATAAAAAATAAAAAAATTAATAAAGTAAATTTTAATTTATATAATATTTAATAATAATATTAGCTAATATAATTTTTATAATAAAATATTATTTTATAATTTTTATTTTTATAAAAGTGTATTATTTTATAAAATCGGCAAATTTATTATTATTTTAAAATAAATAAATATTATTAAGTTTTTTATAATTATTAATAAAAAAATTAAAATAATTATTATTATAAATATTATTTATTTATTTAAAATAAAAATTAATTTAATTTTTATTTTTTAATTAATAAAAAAAATATTAAATTTTTATTTTATATAAATAAAGCTTAAAAAACTATTAAAAATATATTTTTTTAACAATAAAAAAATTAAGCAAGCTATATATAATCGAATAATTAAATATTAAACTTTAAATAATTATATTAAATTATAATTTTCGCTTTTATTTTATTAACTTTATTTTAAAAATATAATATAAATAATTTTAATATATAAATAATAATAAAATATAAAACTTAATAATAATAATTAAAGGTTTATAATTTTAAAATAAATATTATTTATATAAAGCTTATATTAATAATAAAATATAAAGTAAACTTTATAAAAATAAGTTTTTTAAAAAAACTTATTTTTTAAAATTAATATATTTTAATAAAGCCGGTATATTAAACAATATACTTAAAAAATATAATAATTATATAAACTAAATAATTATTTATTATAATTTTATTAAAAAAATATAAGTGTTGGAATAATACGTACGAAGGGCTGACAGCCGTACGTATGGCCAGGGGGCCATACGTACAGGCTATAGAAGACCAAGGGCTGTACGGCCAAGGGCCGTACGGCTAGGGGGGTAAGGGATATCTAGTGGCCTAGGGTATTCCTGGCCAGGGGTCACCTAACTAAGGTCAGGTGACTAGCCCTAGGGCTACCTGTATATATAGCCTACCTCCACCCACATACCTTCGTACGGCCCTTTAGAAGAATAGAAGCTTTTGGACCACTTGTTGAATGGTCCCCTTCTCCGGACTGGTCGCGCTAGTCACCTAGTACGCGTACAGGCGTACGAAAATATACCTGTATAGTTTATTCAACAATAAGCATAATTATTATAAAAACTAAGTTTTTAATTTTTAAAACTTAAAAACTTTTTAAAAAAATAAAAAAAACTTAAGTAAAAATATTAATTTATTATATTTAATAAATTAAATATTTATATAAACAAAGAATTTATTTAATTTTATATTTAAAAAAAATAATTATTAAATATATTATTATAAATTAATATTAATAAAATAAAAAAACTAAAAAAATTATATATATATTAAAAAACTTAATATAATTATTAATAATTATTACTGCTAAAAATAAAATATTTTTAAATTTTTAGTTTATATTTATTAAAATTATTATTTATATTAAAAATAAATAATAGTTTAAAAAAACTAAAATAATATTATTTTAAAATTAATATAATAAAAAATTAAATATTAATAATATATTAATTTTTAAAGCACGTAATAAATATATATTATAAATTAAATTAAATATATTAAAAAAAAAACTATTTTTTATAAAATAATTAAGTATAAAAATAATAATATATATAATTATAAAATTTTTTACTTTAATAATTATATTATTATTAACGTTTATAATATTATATTTATTAAAATATTTATATATTATTTTTAAAAAAGTAAAAAATAATATAAAAAAATAAAAAAAATTATTATTACCGCTTAATAAATAAAAACAAAAATAAATTATTAAAAAAGCCGAAAAAACTAATTAAAAAAATATTATTTTTTTAAGCTTATTATTTATTATATTATTATAAATATATAACTTTAATATTTACGCAAAAAATATTATTATAATAATATTATTATTAATATTTTTAATAAATTAATAATTATTAATATTATTTTATTTTAATTAATTTTATTTAAAATTAAATAACTTTATATTAAAAATACTTAAAAATTATTATAATTTTCGGCTTAAAATATAAAGTTTTAATCGACTTAAATATAATTTATAGTTAATTATACTAAAGTTTAAAATAATTATTATAACGTTATTTTTTATTTTATTAATTATTAAAATAAAACTTAAAAACTATAAATAAACTAAAGAAAATATTAAATAATTATAATAATATAAAACTATAAATATTAAATATTAATTATTTATAAATAATTATATTTAAAATTTTTATAAATTATTTGCTAAAAAAATTTAATAACCGAAAAATAAGTTTATAAAATTAAAAAAAAAAATTAAACAGCAAGATTATTTATTATAAAGCACGCTAAATTATTAAAAACTTTAAATAAATATTAAATAAAAAGTATAATAAAACTTTTGTTTTAATAATAAAATTAATAAGTTATAAAGCTATATTTATTATTATTATAGCGCTAAATTTAAAAATTAAATAAATAAATATAAAAACTATTTTTTTTATAAAAAAAAAAAAACGTTTATATATAATAATTATTTAAGTTTAAAAACAATATAAAAAAAATTTATAAATTAAATAAAACTTTATATAGTTTAAAATAAGCTTTTAAAATTTAATATTAAACGCTAGCAAATTTTTTAATTATATTAAAATTTAAATTATTAAATTTAAACGTTAAAGTTTTTATTAAAAAATATATTTATATTATTATTTATATAAATAATTTTTTAATAATAAAATTTTTAAAATTAAAAATTAACGAGATTAAAAAAATATTATTTAAAAAATTTAAAATATAAAATTTAAAACTTTGTTTATATTATTTTAAAATAATAATTATTAAAAATAAAAAATATAACCGTATTTTTTTTAATTAAAAAGTTTACTTAAAAAAATTATTAAAAATTTAAATTAATAAAAGATTTATATTATAAATACGTTTATAAAAATAACTAAAATTTTTAAACCGGCTAATAAATATAAAGCTTTTAAAAAAAATATTTATTAATATTTTAAAATAATTAAATATTTTATATATTAATTATAAATTATTAATAAATTATATAAAATAAAACTTTAAAAAAATTTATTTATAACTTTATAAGCTTATAAAATAATATTAAATAATTACGATTATTAAATTTAAAAAAAAAAACTATACTTAATAAAAAAATTATATTTATACCGTAAATAATAAATAACGCAAAAATCTTATTAATAATAATGAACAACTTATTTATTAAAAATATAATAAACGCGCAATTAAAACTTATTATTAATATAACCGCGACTTAACAACGTTTTTATAAAAAACGCACTATTAAAAAACTTGCAGGTTTAAAAAATGCTATAAATAAAATACTAAAACTTATACTACAGCTAACATTAAATAATAAAATAAAAAAAAACTTTTTTTTTAAAAAAACGTAAAAAAAATATAGCTATTACACACGATTTAAAATATTTACATAAAATAAATTAAAAAAAAACATATAATAATCGCCGCAAAACTAATTAATAAAAAATAAACAGCTAAAGCAATAAAAAACAATAAAAAAAACTAATTACTTATACGCTATAACTTAAATAAAACTTTATAAAAAATTTTTAAATAAATATTTATACCGATAATAATAAACTTAATTAAAAACTAAGCGTAAATAATAATAGCTACGCAGCTAGGTTATATTAATAAAACTAAGCCTGCAAAAAATAATAAAAAATTTTTAGTTAAAATAAATAATTAACCGAACAACTTAAAAAAAAAAATATTAATAAATATTATTAAAGTTATAAATATAACTTTAGCTAAAAATAATATAATAACAGCTAAAAAATTATAAAGTAAAAATATTATAATTATATTTAAAAATATAGTGCTTAAAAAAACTAATAATAAAAAATAAATTATTAAAGTTTTTAAAAAAAACATAAAAATATAAAGCAAAAAAATTATAATAATAATTAAAAAAATATTTATAAAATAAATTTAAAAAATATACTTTAATAAAGCGTTATTATAGCTATTATATAATAAACACTTAAAAATTATATAATATAAAAAAATAATACTAAAAAATATAAAAATAAAATTTATTTTTATTATAATATATTTAAATAATTTTATAATAATTAAAATTATTTATAATAATAGCTTAATATAAAAAATATAATTATTTAACTATAAATTTTTTATAAAAAAACTAAAAATTATATAATATTATAAT